>JANIJG010012402.1:0-45773 GCA_024611175.1 Megaceryle torquata
ACCCCAAACTGACCAACGAGGGATTCCAGCCCATATACGTCATATTGGGTGTAAAGCAGAGGGATCTGGAGGGTCTATATTTTTTTTTTTTTGTTAGCTTGCTAGTTTTGTTTGCTTGCTCACCCTCTCTGGGGGTTCCTGGGCTCTTCTCGCTCTTGGCCTGCTTTGCCAGCTTTGCTTGGTTTGGCTCAGGTCCTCTTTCCATTCCTTCCTTGGAGCATCCAAGGAGGACTCTGTCCTTTCTGCCTTTGATCCCAGTCATTGTGTTCCTGAATCCAGCACCAGAATCGAGCTCCTGAACACAGCTCCCATCTGTTGTAGGGCCCAGTCTGGGACTCCCCCGGTGCCTGCTCCACAGCATCAGTGGTGATGGTGATGTAATTCCCATCAGGGGGGTTGGGTTCGATACTGGTCTTGTATATATTTGTACATACTCTGTTTTTATTATTATTATTCTCATTAAAGCTGTTCTAGTTTCCTTTTCTAATCACTAAGTCTGTCTTTCCCTTATTCCTTTTCTTCTCCCCTTTGGATAGGGAGGGGCGTTAACAGAGAGAGTCTGTTATTGGTCCAAGGGGCCATGATAGTAGGCTTTTAAAATAACATTTTCACATGTCAAACCAGTTTTGAGTTACTATAATTTCAGGAGGCAACATTTTGTGTCTAAGTAAATGTGGAAAAACCAGTGCGTTTCTCTGTGATGATGTTTTAGCTCTTCAGTTTCAGTGTTTTAACTGAATGGTTGGTATCCTACAAATAGAGAGCGTAGTGTGCTAAGTGTAGGTGGAGTCATCAGGGCTGTATGAGAGCACTTTTTCACATAGGTGAGGGGAAGGACTGCTCTGCATTTCCAACACACGCAGCAGCTATGGACACTTAACAGTAATCTCATAAACTATCAATAGCTGGGAAATAAATATTTAACTTTGCTCTATTTTAGAACATAATGGATCTCAGAATGCTAATGTTTCTACAGCTATTGTGCTTCGGTAGTTTCTTCCTGGTAGAGCCATAGGTAGTGTATCTAGAATAACAGAATACAGCATTGCATGATAGTGCAATATAGGATACGTAATACAATATACGTATTATCACAGAGCACTGAGGTACTTCAGTGTAAAAAGTAACTTGCAAAGTGTGGAGCAGCCAGTGGAAATTTCCTGAAATGAATATCTAATGAGGTTGCAGAGTAGCCTGTGCTTCAGGAACTATTGTGCTGCCTTGGGGAAGAAAGCATAAGAGGAGGTGCGGCAATATTGAATGCAAGCATGATGCTGAGGATTAAAATGGCAGTAACATGGCTGGTTGGGGCTAATACTTATTTCAAAACCTGAGGACCATTTTGGTTCAGCTGGTTGTTAATCTGTGGTTTTTATCCCATTGGCATGGGCTTTACACTTCTCTGTATTACAACATGAACTCACATGTCTCAAGTAACAGTGCAGAAACATTTTTGAGCACAATAAGTCTCATTAGTGTGATATTTTGAAAAAAAAACCAAAACCAAACCTTAAGGAAAATGAGAGAGTTACTTCCAACAGCTTTTTTTTTTTCCAGACAGCTGTATCAGCTTGCTGTACAAGGCAGTGACACTGTTGAAATGAGTCAAATTAAGTTCTGAACTCCCTTGGGTGCTGGAGTCCAGGGGAAAGACAGAATTTTTGTCAGTTCCAAGTGACCCAGTTGGTACTTGTGACTCAGAGGTAACAGATTTTAAACACAGCATCTCTTCTTCCTGAGTAAATGGGCTCCACTTTCCTTATGTAAAACACAAGGAAGGAACAATGTCAGATGCGCTGACAGGGTTGTGGAAGGATTTCCCATTCTCCTGACTTGTGGCAGTGGGTTTATGCACACCCCAAGGCTCCACCAGCATCCTAGGACAATGGGAATGATTTCCTATTGACTTGGGAGAGAAGAAGATGATACTTTAAGCCATCAGTTTGGGGGGACACACACACACCAAAAAACAAACAACAAAAAAACCAAAGAAACCCCAAAACAAAATGTTAAAAAAAGAACCTTTCATTTTTGATCTGTGTGTGCCCAGTGCTGCCTGCTTCCAACTTAGGTTGCTGCAGAGGGGTCCTGGGGAGAGGCTGTACCTTGCCCAGGTGCCCCAGGAGAAGCACAGCAGAGCTGTGCTGCCCACTGCTTGTGGCCCTGGCACAGCGGCACTAAAAATAACAATTAATGGAAGGCTGAGAACCTTTTATAGCTGCGAGCTATAAAAGAGCTCGCAGAGAGCTGTGCTGCTCTCGGAAGGACTTGTGGTAAGAAGGTAAATAAAGCAAGCCAAAGCTTTCAGCCAGGGTGGCTTCAGCTTTTGAGCTGCTATTTGTGGAAAGCTCAGTGAGAGGGGCTGGTCGTGACATTTCAGTTCTGCATTTTTCTGAATATAAGGTTGAAAACATGCCTAATTTCTGTTTACATCCCAGTCACTTTTTATTAAGGAATTGAATCCTTATGGATGAAAAAATGTGCTGGCAGTGGCCTCTTTATACTGTAATGCAAAAGGAAAGCACTGCTTGCTACGGCCTCATTGATTTAGAGGTTGAACACCCTGCTGAGATCAGCAGGGTGCATTTGACCTTTTGTCAAAAATAGAAGCAAGGTATATATTTTGTGACTAGACTGCACTTATTTCCATGTCTCTTTTTCAAGCCCCGCACGAAAGAGCGTGTATGGCAATGTGCTTAAATACTTGTTAGAAGATTACTGAAATCTTGGCTTACTTGGCAGGGAGTAGAGATCAGCATTGACAGTTCATGCAGACGAAATATACCCACACCTGGGTCCTTCCAGGCTTCTCTCTCCCCACTCCTACAATCTTTACACTGTCTGAGGCTGCTCACATCAGCAAGGAGATATAAGTGGGGGTCCCTTGAACAGTGGATGGCTACAAGGCCTTCAGAAAGGATAGGTAGGGAAGGAGGGGTGGTGGGGTGGCTCTGTATGTTAGGGAGTGTTTTAATTGTACAGAGATCGGTGACTGATAGCAAGGTTGAGTGCATATGGTTAAGGATAAGGGGGAAGCCAAATAAGGCAGATATCCTGTTGGGAGTCTGTTAGAGACCACCCAACCAGGATGAAGAGGCAGATGAAACATTCTACAAGTGGCTGGCAGAAGTATCAAAATTATCAGCCCTCGTTTTTGTGGGGGCCTTCAACTTACCAGATGTCTGCTGGAGATACAACACAGCAGAGAGGAAACAGTCCAGGAGGTTCCTGGAGCGTGGGGAAGAGAACATCCTGACTCAGCTGATGAGTGAGCCCACCAAGGGAGGTGCCTCACTAGGCTTGCTATTTACTTTCAGAGAAGGACTGGTGTGCGATGAGGTGGCCAGAGGCCATTTTGGGCTTAGCAACCATGAAATGATAGAAGAATGGAGAACATGTCTGATGAGGAGAACCTGAGGGACCTGGGGTTGTTTAGTCTGGAGGAGGCTGAGAGGAGACCCGATGGCTCACTACAACCACCTGAAGGGAGGCTGTAGTGAGGTGGGTGTTGGTCTCTTCTCCCAGGTAGCTAGTGATAGGATGAGAGGCAATGGGCTTAAGTTATGACAGGGGAGATTTAGGTTAGGAAAAATTAGGAAAAATTTCTTTACTGAGAAAGTGGTGAGGCATTGGAACAGGCTGCCCACAGGGGTGGTGGAATCACCATGTCTGGAGATGTTAAAAAAATGTATAGTTGTGGCACTTCAGGACATGGTTTAGTGGTCATGATAATGTTTAGTAGACACTTGGACTTGATGATCTTGAATGATTCTATGATTCCCAGTTCTTGTAGTGGAAATGGCTGCCGTGACTAAATATTTATGTTCTAAGTGCTATGTCTATAAAATTATCATTAGTTTTTGTATTGTCTGTATTTTCTTTCATAAGATGAAAGCTGAGATCTTGAAGAAAACTAATAACATTCCCAAGTAGCTCATTGGAGACTTCCTGTGCATATGCTTGTTCTTGAGGAGAGTGGAGGGAAAACTTGGAATTCATTATGATTAAAGAAAAATATGAATCCTACTTTCAAAGGCTTCCCTATGTGATTGATGCACACATTGAATACCCAACTGAGACTGGAATCAGAGGATGCTCAGGGTGTTTGCTCTTGGAATGGATCGCATCTGTTTCGTTATCTTTTTCAACACCAGCAGAAATGACTGATCCTGCACACAAATATCTGCTCAGGGCCTGCATGGTACTTTCTTAAGAAACTGAAACCATACATATGCATTTTAGACAAGATGGAGCAAAGAATAAAGACCAGTGCTGATCATCAGCATGAACAAAATGAATCTTGTCTGGAGCACCTTCTCAATAACTACATTCTGATTGTAACTTATCTAGACAGACAGTATTAAATAAGATAACAGTTAATTGCTTCAAGAGTGGCTTCTGGAGAACTTCTTAAAGAGCTCCCCACCATACACTCAGGTTGGTTCCCACAGTGCAGAACCTTATCCTACCTCCTTTTTACTATTCATGCTTCAGATAAACTACAAAGTAAACTATCATATGGGAATTTAACAATGAAGACAGCTTGCAAGCACCCTAATTATTTACCCCTGGGTAGACAGAATCAATCCATGAACAAGTCAGAAATATTATCTGAAAAAAAAAAAGGATGGATTCTTCAGTATCCCAAGTTAGCATATCCAAAGTTACCTGTGCTTTCTGTTCTGAGTCAAAAGACTTGTGTGTTCGCTGTGTTGCAGAGAGGAGCAGAAACAGCATTTTGTCAGTTCTTCCCAGAGTCTGTCATATATCAGTGTGTTTATCAATGTTTTTGGTTTAAAAACTTTTTAAGTCATTGGAGGGATAAAATTTCTTTTAAGCATCTTTTGGACAGTCCATGCATTTACTGAACTCTTTATTAGTCTGTAACACAACACCAGGATTTCTGAAAATCTCCCACCCCCTTGCATATGCAATTCTTCTTACATCCCAAAGTACCACACTGGAATTTTTCACAATATTTATGATCATTGCAAGGAAAGCTGATGATCTGCATCAGTCGTCCAGCATAGTGACACAGTTGTCTCTTCTAATCAACCCAGTTACTGATTCAGAAAATGCAAACCTTTGTAAAATACCCTGTTTTCTTTAGCAAGGCCTTCAATGGGATAATAAATTCTCTGGGATTACAAGGAACAGTTGTCTCCCTCCAGTGAGGAAACAGATGGTTGGTTGTAAGAAGAGCATAGTTTACATAAATGCTTGTGAAATGAAAGACACCCATTAAGAGTCCAGTATGTTATAATTACATTTGTTTTGTATACAAACATGAATATATTTATAGAAAGAAGAGGATGTATTACATTAACCAAGTAAAAACTGTTTAGAAGTTCTGATGAAGGTCAATATGTATCTCCTAGTGAGCCAGAAGAGAACATATTAGGCTTTGTAAACTGATCGTTGATTAAGCTGACGTCAGTGAAAATGCAATTAGTCTTATATATTCTTGGACGTATGGAACGGATGTTGTAAAATAGCCAGGAATTAATTTCCTTGATTGGTTTCTTTTTCTCTGGTTTTATTGTGAGGCTCACGTTTTGACTGCAAAACTCTGGAAGTTTACAGTGGCTGAGGCTTGAAAATAGGCATGGGAGTTTCTGTGCTGTTCTGCAGCTGGGCTGGATGTTTAAAGCCCTAAATCGCTGAACAGCAAAGTAGGAAGAGAAAAAACACACTATTGTTGAAGGTGCAGGAGCTAGTGAATCTGCCAGGAAGGCATCACTGAAGAAATAATCTGGACTTGAGTCTAGCACACTGTTCTTGGGTCTTCTCTCTTTTGAATGTCTGCAGTCAGCTCTGACTACCATCACCCTAGTCCTTAGAAGAGCTTTTTGAAGTGGTGTGGCTGTTTTTCATTTCATTGCTGGCTTGTGCTGAGCAAGGTCTTGTTCTGTCAGGAGATATATTAAGCTACTTAAACCAGAGAGGACAAATGCTTTTGGCAGAAAAACAACTTTGTGGGAGACTTTCACCTTGTGGGGGTGCATTTCCCAATCGTGAAACAGCTGTGCTCAGAGAGATCGGATACATGTGATCGTGTTGTTTGCTATTTCAGTAATTATCTGTACTGTACCATCCTTTGTGGTGTGCCCACTTCTTCCTTGCATAGCTAGATCCCTGCACCGGGTTGCAGAGTGATGTAAGGATGCAGTTTACTCTTCGTAGCCATGGTCCCTGGCATAGCTTCTGTGGATACTACTTTTGGTGACTCCATAAGAATAATACATCAAAGGTTTGGTGTGTTTTGGAGTTTTTTCTATATAAGTGGGCATATGTGGCTTGCTTTCAAAAGTTGGGGTGCAGTCCTCTCACCAGTGCAGTAACATTTGTCCAAAGAGGCTAGAGGTCAATCTGAGCACAGACAGCATCGGGGGCTGCCTTGGGCAATCCAGCCCAGGTACTCAGTTACATCTGCATTGACTGACTCTGTCAGGAGTCCATGCTAAGGTTTGGACCCGTAGGAGCTGCCACAACTCACATCAACAGTGACAATTTAGCAGGTCTGCCCTCAACCTTACACAGTCACCTGCAAGACTCCAAAGTCCCTGTTTGGCAGTCAAGGACAAATGTAAACACTGAACAAATTCCAGTGGACAGTCGGTTCCTGCAGTGAACAGCTCCTTTTCTATTAAGGTTTTTTTAATGCATAGCAGTTCTTTGCTAGCTCTCGACAGCATCCTGAACCAAGGTGTGCTTTAGTAGAAAGTGTGAGTTGGCCTGGCACCACTGTAACTTGAACATGGGTATGTGAATATATTTCCCCAGAAGGGAAAAACCTCGGCAATCAATTTTAGGACTTGCTCAGATACACTGTATTTAAAGAAAGCTGAACCTGTAAAAATAACAAACAATCCACTGATAAATTTGCATACAAACATCCTATTTCCTTAAACTGTGAAAGGACTAAGATTGAGTATGTAACAAATTAAACTATCTTTATGCAGGCAGAAACCTCTAGTGTGCATCCTGCACAGTCTGCTTATCTACTTTAAAAAAAAAATAAATTTAGTCATTACCATATTTCATTAATACCAGACCTTTTGTGGTTTGGGTTTTAGAACTGTTAAAAGGCTGGCAGTAGGCAGTAGTTGAGCCATTTGCATAGAAGAGTGCTGATAAATTATGCTGGACTTCCTATGTCAATTTAATCAGCATAGCCTTTAAAGTTCAAGGCTTAGTGTCATTATAATAATCAACGGTGAAGCTATATAAAAAGTCTTATTAAAATAGTTCATGCAGCTTTCTATATATACTCTCTACGATATGCACTCTGTAATATGCCAGTCTGAGCCTGCCTGGATCATTCTTTGCTTCTCATGTGTAATGTGGAAAAATGAGCGACAGGAATTGCAGAGAGGGAGAGAACAGGTAGAAAAATCTGCCTATTCAGGGCAATAGATCATAAACCTTAACTTATCAATGCTAACTAACTGACAGCTTTGGGAAAGGCACCCCAAATAGTGCAAATCTACCCTCAACTATTTAGTTAAGCCCTGAAGTTGATTTTTAAAATTTTTTTTCCTTTTGTAGGGTTCTTGTGTCCTCTTGAACAAAGGCATTCTGGTTTTGCTTTAATTAATATCCTCTATGCTAAAAGAAAAAAAGCAAGAAAAATGCCAAGAACATGACAAGTGTGAAGGTAAAGATAGACAAGGAGAATTAAGGATATTATCTTAAGTGCACATTTTCCACACATTCTTGCTTTTTTCTAATAGTAATACCGACTTCAAATATCTAAGTGCTATAAAATACTCTTTTGTTGTTACTTTAGTTTCAAGGAGCCAAAACAGTTTAGTGTTTTGTTTTTATAGTTTCTATAGAGCATGATCATCTAGAGTCATAAACTTACCTTGAGTTTTTTGAAGGGACATAGAAGGTGTGGGGGTTTTGCTTCCTTCACCTTTATTAAAAACATTTAAGATTTCTTACTAGTAAAATTAATGTCCTTGGTGATTTGCTTCAATATTTCTGTAGAGGGCAACAAAGTAAACCCTGTCTGTTTTGTGGGGTATTAAAAATATGCTAGAATTGTGTGCCAGTTTAAAACCTGGCCAAGGTTTAGGAGCCTTGGTCAGCAGCACCCTGAGATGATGCACCATTCAATGTCCTCAGAGAAATCAGCTGTTACTTGCTGCTCAGTCACACTTTTATTGAGAAATATCATCTCCCCTTTCATCTGGTAGCTCATACAATGTCAGGTACAGGAGTATAGAGTGATGTTTTCAGTGACTAGCTGCCTGTATCAATCATAGTATTATAATTCACTAATACAGATTATAGAAAATTGGGGGGGTTATCCCAGAATGACTGACTGTGTTTTGATAATTTTGTTTGTTTTTTGTTTGGTTTTTTTTTATTTGGTTGGGGTTTTGTTTTTTTGGGTTTTTTCTCATTATTTTCTATATCATAAAAACAAAGTTTATCTTTGCAGTTTTCTATTTTTCTCCCCCTATCTAAAGTATCAGGTTTTTATACCTACATAATACTGGAACGTTCACTGTCATTAAACCAGCTCTCTGGAACTTACTGTAAAGGGTCCGTGACAGGGAACACAGGTGGTGAGTTAGTTCTCCACCAATGCAGAGATTTAAGGAGTGTGCTTAAGTGGATCTCTCTTGAGTTCAGTGAGGCTGAAAGCAGACCCAGAAGTAAAAGTGTACATGCATCCTTCACCACATAGGCAGCACCCAGACTGTTACATGCATGGATTCAGTTATAAATTAAACCCTCAATATAAATAAAGCTAGAGGTTTTTTCTTACTTCTTCCTATAAATACAAGGTTCTCTCTTCACTGTATTAGGAAGTCTTGGGAGAAGGGTAGTACAGTACTTGTAGAGGGGAGTCTGTGGACTTCAATAGAAATATTGGTGTATGTTTAATGCAGTGTATTGAGTAAATGTAAGCTTACAATTTCCTCTTCTAAACTCCACTACTAGAGCAATTTTATGTCAGCCTTTGGCTGTATGCTGAAGGTAGGCAGGGAGAAATTGAGCCATTATAACTCCTGGTGATTCTTTTAGTATTTATAGACATTTGTGTAAGTTGCTGGCTTCAACATTTCTCTCTCTGCTTGAGTTAGGAACTGTCAAAAGATCTGTGTTAATGGCATGCTTTAGGAGCTACTGGAACTAATTTTATTTTAGATAAGCTGGGGTAGATACCATGCAGCTGCACTTCTGTGAAGGTCTGAAATGATAGTGGTATTCATTTTCTCATCACCTGTTGATGCAGTGGCTCCTGATGTCTTCCCTCCTCTGCATTTTGTCTCCATGGGTCACCACGTTTCACTGCTGACCTCTGGAACAAATGATGTGGAAAAGTTGGCAACTGACTCCTTGGTGGCAGAGGTCTGAAATTTTTAGTGCATTATATAGCCTAAATCCTATCTAAATGCTGGATGCTGTCTGTGGAAGATAAGAGGTGGCTTCTTTGTATCCTAAACACTGCATCTTCCCTATAGCAGGGCTGCCTCGCATCGTACGAAAGCTACTGCTTATCATGATGGAAACAGCAGCAGTGGCTGATGGTGCCAGTCCCAGTCTCAGCACATGCTGCCTTTCTTCCTCATGCCTGCATTCACCTACTCCCACACAGTTGTTGCAGTTCAAAATATCTTCTACTCCTATCTGAAATAGTGTTTTGTAAGCCCAGAGCAGGAAAATCCAAGCAATGGTCCAATATTTGGACTAGCTATCTCCTCTGTAATATTTCCCATTTTCCCCTTTTCATTATACATTCTGGGGTCTCTACAAAGCAGAGTTATTTTCATCCTCTACATTGATGAGAAGGTGGATATATTCCTTCATTGTCAGAGAAGCAAGATTTGGGGATTTTTTAAATGATTATTTTATTTCTTTATCAGGGTAAGAGGACAGTTGGGCATTTCTAGGATTTAGCGTGCGATCTTTGTCCAGTCTCTTGTTAGGGCACTCTGGGCACCATCCTGTACAGGCTGAGCCCAGGTGGAGAACTGGGGACTGATAATGGGGTCCATCAACAGCCCCCAACATGGCAGATGATGAACCAGAGCTAGGGACCACCCAGAGGGCCCAGACAGGAGCCAAAGGGAATAAGACCAGGGACACAACTGGAGACAAGCTACAGTGTGCATTCAAGGGGTCCATTCAGGAAGCATGGCTGGAGACCATCAGTCCGGTGGTGCCACTGGGACAGGGACTGATGAACCCAAGCTGAGCTGAAATGGGTGGGTCCTGGGCCGTGGGCAGAGATGTGGGAAAGCCCAATCAGACTGGGCTGGCCCTGGGGCTACTCTCCTATAACTCTGGGTAGCACTATGGCAGTAACCAGCAGCAGGGCCCAGCGGTCACAGTTCTAACAAGAACAGAGCAAAATCTTGCATTTTATTCTTACCACTGAACACCACCCTGCTGCATGTTCACAAACACGTTTGTTTCTCCATCTCTAAAGGAGGATAACAAAAAGGTGTTCTAAGCATTTAGTTACATTATTTGTTGCTGAAGGAGTATAAAACATCTTGAAGGAAATCTTGGCCCTATTGAGAGAGCAGAAGAATCTCCTTTGCTTTTCCTAGAACAGAGATTTCAACTCTTATGCCAACCTCATACATCAATAGGGGATGATTTTATAGAAACATAGAAATATGGAAATGTCTGGGTTGGAAGGGACCTCTAGAGGTCATCTGGTCCAACCCCCTGCTGAGAGCAGGGACATCCTCAACTAGAGCAGGGTGCTCAGAGCTCTGTCAAGCCCCACCTTGAATGTCTCCAGGGATGGGGCCTCAACCACCTCCCTGGGCAGCCTGTTCCAGTGCTCCACCACTCTCGTGGTAAAGAACTTCCTCCTTATTTCTAATCTAAATCCACTCCTTGCTAATTTAAAACCATTGCCCCTCGTCCTTTCACTCCAGGCCTTTGTAAACAGGCCCTCTCCAGTCTTTCTGTAAGCTCCCTTCAGGTACTGGAAGGTGGCTGTTAGATCTCCCCATAGCCTTCTCTTCTAGACTGAACAATCCCAGCTCCCTCAGCCTGTCCTCATAGGATAATCATCCCTCTGATCATCGTTGTGGCCTCCTCTGGACCCTCTCCATCAGGTCCATGTCCTTCTTGTGCTGAGGGCTCCAGAGCTGGACGCAGTATTCCAGGTGAGGTCTGAGCAGAGTAGAGTGGTAGAATCCCCTCTCTCGACCTGCTGGGCACACTTCTTTTGATGCAGCCCAGGATGTGATTGTTATTTCTTTCTTCATATTGAGACTTCATACAGAGACTTCCCCCTTCTGTATGTTTACACTTTCAGTGATCTGTTTGGTAAAATGTCCTGTTTTAAATAAGAATATCACAAAATGAAGGATCGGTGTTGCACTAGAAAAACCCGAGATTGCCCACTTGACATCATCCAGTTTTTAGAAGATACTTTTATTGTAGAGAACCATTTTGCACATCATCTAAAATACTGGCAGCATTTTTCCCTGGTGTACTTATGAGATATTTTTCCAAAGGAATACTCAGTCACTGAAATTAAATTATTAATTTTTTTTTTTAAATGCATGTAATGAGGTACACATCATGACCAAATTTACAGTTATTTTCTAAAGCCTGGTAATCAACATCTTTGTGATTACTCCACCCTTTGAAAGAGTGTGTTAAAAAAAGTGTGTGTGAAAAGATGCTGCATGAGAACCCAAAGTATTTAAATGTTAAAATTCACATTAGTGTGGGTGTTTGTATTGTAAAATATGATGCCAAGCAGATGCAATTTCTCATAGAGAATACTGAGGGGGTTATTCTCCACATTTTTTTGTGCTCTGCACATTTTTTTGCCTCTTCATGATGATGCATACTCTTGGAAAAAAGGAGAATGTTCCAGCTGGAACTTGCTTTAGCTAGTAATAACTGACACCTCAGCTTCACTTGTTCAAGCCAACATTATCTATGTATAATTGTAAATCTGGACCAATTACTGAAAAAATGTTTCTTAGTTAAGCTAATAAACAGAAATATTTAGAATTAAGTACAGTTACTGTTTTTATGAAATCAAATAGCTTCAGTCATGCCTGTTCACATCTGTAAATGATTTGCAAATAGAGACATACGAGACTGTGGTTGTGTCTAAGGGAACACCACTACTTCTGCTATTTCTGATCAAGTTAGGCTAAAGTGATTTGGGCCTATAGAACTGAAAATAGCTATTAACAAGTCCACAATAAAATATTTTGAGTAAGTTCAGTATAAAGCTTTTTTGTCCTAAAATGTGCTTTTTCTATACTGAGCCAGCAGATTACATAGTACATTTGCAAGTCCACATATCTCATCCAGCTGCTTTGTTGTCCATGCTATAAGACAATACTATTTTTAAACCCAGTTCACACCTCTCTCTCCCCACCCCCACCCGTCATCTTTCATACAAACAATTGCACACAAGACTAAAAAAATACCCGATATTATCTTAATCTAAATACAAAAATCAAAGAAACAGATTAAGACAGTCCCACACTCACAATTTGTATCTGTCTGCCACTAGAAGTGCTTGAACTTGTTGACAGTTTAAAATTATTAATTGGTGATTTCTCATCCTGTTGAAGAAGAAATTATTGCTATGGACTAACTGAAAAGCCATAATTTCTATTTCCAGAGTTACTAATATTCATACTTTCTCTCTGAGAAGATTCTATGGTAAACAAAAGAGAGAGTCTTGCTTTTAAAGAAAGAAGGCATGATTCTGTGGGTAAGACCAGACAGGACTGTAAGGTTCTCCCTTCACTCCACTTTATGTTGGTTTCTCTTTGTGTTTTTTGGCAAGGGAGATCTGCCCTTCATCAAGTTTGTTATCTGCCAGGTGGGGTTGTTGTATTCCTTTCACTTAGGTGTTGTTAATTAACTCACATTACTCTAACAGGTAATTCTGCATAAATAAAAATCAGTGCTGATCTTTTTTCTCCTTGCTCTGCAAAGGCATCATTTATTAACTAGTGTCAAAGTGTATGTATCTAAGGATCCAATGTGATATCTTCAACTGTTAACACAAATCAACAGGAGTGGACCACTGTGCTGAAAGCAGACATGGCTGTGAGCAACTGTGCCTAAATACTGATGGTTCTTATGTCTGTCAGTGCTTTGAAGGTTTTGTCATCAATGAGGACCTAAAAACCTGCACACGTAAGTCTTGTGATAACCTCCTTTGATCTCAGCTCACCTGAGAAAGGTTTCTGTTTCTATACAGGAAAGAGGTCACCTATTCAATTTATTCTTACAGTCTGCATTTTTATAATACTGTAATAATGATTTGAAAGCAGAAACAGACAGAAAAGGGACTTAGGAAAGGATGCAAGCCAGCTTTACACCCTTGCATATTCAGGCAAGTTTTGGAAGATCTGTTCATCTCCAGGTGTTGAGGGCAGTTTTTCAGCCACATGACAAATGTGTCTGACTGGTGGGTCAGTGGCCCCCAGGCAAACTGCATCAGCTTACCTGAGGCAGGAGGAATGAGAGTCCCACACTGAGCTTCACATTTTGAATGGAAAGCCTTAATAAGCAAACAGAAATTGTCCTGACAGCTCTCCACCTTTGTAAATCTAATGATCACTGAAAATCATTGAAGCTTTGCAAATAGCTGAATTGCCTCCCTCATTGGAAAAGTAATGTATAGAAAGGGCCAGGAAGAGACCGAATGCATTTTGCCTGCTGACTTTTCCTGGACCTCTTTGATGAGAGGGTTTTGGCCACTTTTTTCAGCAGATTTTGGAGGTACGTTAGAAGAACCATGAATAAGTCTCTGGAAAACAGAGGGGCATTAAGTATTTTTAACTGTAATCCAAATAATATCTATAGATATCTTAAAATGGCTGTGGTACCTGAATGGTAAACAGATTTCTACCCTGACAGTGAGTAACACTGTGTGTGTAGCCAGTAGCAAGTGCTGCCTGCAGGATCACAGGGGCCCTGTGTCTTTGTATTACAGAGGAGAAACACGTAGAGAAATCTGAGATTAAAAATTAAATATTTGGCAATACTCATCATTTGCAATTCTTTGCAAAAGCTTCAGTAGTCTCAGTCTGAGGTCTCTTGAGAGGTTTTCTGCTTGCCTCCATGGCATCTGGGTTAAGTGCACAAGTGAGTTCTGGGAACTGCCACCTTCACATCAGGCCATTTAGAGACTGTACTAAAGAAGAATATTCACAAGGTAGCTTTTATGTCTTTTCCACTGTCTTATATAAAATCATTGCTAAAGCGTTTTGGTTTGGGTTTTTAAAATTCAATTTGTAAGTACTGAGACATGGACTCTGAGCTGTATGTTAAACATAGGAAAGTAGTATTTCTCAGCTCTGCTTAAAGCATCCAATGGAAAGTGCACCACAAGGCCCTCTTACATTTCACTGAATATATACAAATATATTTATATTTCTGTTATCAGATAAGGAACTGGATTACTGTTTAAGCAGTCCAGTGTGTATTTGCTTCTATGCCATGCAAATACTAGAGTTGAAAAATAATTGGTTCATTTTTTTGTTACTTTTTTTAATAACTTCAATTGCTCCTACAGGAGTTGACTATTGTGCTCTGAGTGATCATGGCTGTGAACATTTATGTATCAATGGTGACCGATCTTACACTTGTCAGTGTTTTGAAGGATACAGGCTTCGTAATGATGGGAAAACATGTAAACGTAAGTTATTACTTGACAACTCAAAGTTAGAGTTTTTTTAATTACACACATAGAAGACATCTGTAACATAGGATTTGATTGCCTAAGCATTGCTGTCCAGTGTAATTTTAAATGCTTGGGGATTCCAAAAGTTCATGTTTTCTTTTTTGGGATCATATTTGCCAGTAGTATGTCAATACCTTGGGTATGCTAAGGCATCTAAAGTGGTACTGGATGAACAGTTTCAGGGAGCTGCATCACACCCTAAATGTCTGTGCCATTTAAACAGTAGGCCTGAAATTGGACAGCTGTGGATTCAAAAATATTTTATTCTGACTTATAACCTTATATGGGACAACTATGGTTTTGTTCTCAAATCAAGGTGAAAATATATAATGTTTCTAAAGTCTTTTATAGTATGAAACTTGCAATATTATTAATGGAAAGTTCATTTTGTTCAGCATGGGATAAGGATGATTGCATTATGCATTTGACTACTTTATGCAGCTATGATGAATGGCAGATATCAAAAAAATTAATTGCTAATTTTTCTCTGTTTTTATAGCTTTGATCACTAAGTGATCAAAGAAGAACCATGAATAAGTCTCTGCAAAACAGAGGGGCATTAAGTATTTTTAACTGTAATCCAAATAATATCTATAGATTTCATCAACATCTGCTGTTTAAAAACATTTACAGGAAAAAAAATAAAAATACCAATATTACCATGAGAAATCAAAAGCTTCGTATTCTCAGTTTGTGTATCACAACAGCACCCTACTTTGTTATTCAATGAAAGCAGACAAATTCAGCTTGTCTCAAAAAGTACTGATACTCTAAAAGCAAGTGAAATGTTCTGTCCATGCAGATGTCCAGAAGGATCTAGATAGATTGGAGTTGGGCTCTGATTAATGGGATGAAATTTAACAAATCAATTAATATGTTGATTAATAGATTGTATTTTATTTTATTTTGAATTATGAATTGCATCTAAATTCAGAGAACTCCACTGAACATCTGCTTGCCCAATGGTAGCTGACAGTTTTCCAGAATTTCACATCAGAGTCATGTAACTTGTGTTTCTCACTGCCCTTAAATACTACAAACTTTTGTAATCCTAATTTATAGAAAAATGATGAACACCTTCTAAACTTAAGCACAGAGAAAAATTTCATTAATATTTCAGGTCTGATCAGGTTAATTACTGAAGATAAAAAGCTGATGATAAGAAGATCTGTTTCACACCAGAAAGTTTCCTTGAAATGTGTACGTGGGATTGGGGTGACTTTGGATATCCTTATGGGTCACTAATCCACATGCTAGAGACACATAAAATTCTACAATCTCTAGAATGGGAACAATGCACTTTTCCTTCATATAAGGTTGTAAAAATAGCAAAAGAAAGATGTACCTTTTTGTTAAAAGAAAAAAGGACAGCAGGTGCTAGAAAGGATTTGCAGGATTGACACCAGTACACTAGCAAGAACAAGAACATTCAGTAGCTGGGAATTGTAAGACTTTGAACTTCTCACTGTTAACTAACACAATTTTTTGATTTATTAAATTATTCCCAGGTAAAAATGTCTGTAAATCAGTCGACCATGGCTGTGAGCATATTTGTGTTAGTGCTGAAAATTCCTATATCTGCAAGTGTCGTGAGGGATTCGTATTGAGAGAAGATGGCAAGACATGCAGAAGTGAGTGACTGGTCTCTAGTGAACATTTTTGCATGTGCTTCAGGCAAGGAAAAAAAGGATTTTTTTCACTTATTACTGGAAAAACAAACATACAAACAAAACCAAAAGCTTCCTTTTGATATCTACTTTTTTTTAAACATGTTTTCATTCAAAACCTCTATTTATATCAATCATTCCCAGGACGGGACATCTGCAAATCAGTCAGCCATGGCTGTGAGCATATTTGTGTTAATGAAGATGATTTGTATGTTTGCAAGTGTCATGAGGGTTTTCTGCTGAGAGAAGATGGGAAGACGTGCAGAAGTAAGTACTCTGAGAATTACTCATAGACTTTTATCTACAGTATGTAGATTTGTGGAAATGTTCTAACAAATACAACAGTTTACTGTTCTAATATAGGAGTGGTATTGTAATACCTGACAGAAAGTTGAGACTGTAGACAGAAAGTTTATTTTAATAGCCAAACTGATATGACTGGAGACAAAAAAGACTCACAATTTTTCAGGTACCAAGAGTTAGCAGTGTTCACTGCCAACATTTTTGCTCATTTCTTCCAGTGATATCAGTAGACCTAATTAAAGCTATTACTTTTCCTTGCATGATACATTCACTATGTACTTTAACCAAATACATCAGCTAGTCTCAGAAGAAGACATTTGCAGTTCAGTTGACCATGGTTGTGAACATGCTTGTGTTAATGCTGACAAGTCATATATCTGCCAGTGTTATGAGGGATTTGCACTAAGGGAAGATGGAAAAACATACAGAAGTATCCTTATCTTGAATGGAAGATTTCTTTTATAATCTGTGTATTTGTAGACATGTTTTAAATACCATCAACCTTATGCTTTTCCCAGATAAAGATGTTTGCAATTCTGTTGACCATGGCTGTGAGCATGTTTGCATGAATACGGATAGTTCATACATTTGCCAGTGCTATGAGGGTTTTGTATTGAGGGAAGATAAGAAAACATGTGAAAGTAAGTGATTTTGTATTATTGTTTTTTTTTTTTTTTTACTCAGAGGTCTATGAAAGAAAAATACTGTGTTAGAGTTAGGTGGTCTTGTAGAGGATTTTGCTGGACATAAGGAGGTTACTATATTTATTAGGAGCTTATAAATGTTAGTCTTTAAAGTTTTGGAAATGTTCTCATTCATCAGACTGTAGTAAATAAAATCTAAATTATTGCTAGATAAGGACATCTGCAAATCAGTCAGTCATGACTGTGAACATCTTTGTGTTAATAATGATGATTCATACACTTGCCAATGGCATGATGGATTTGTACTAAGGCAAGATGGGAAAACATGCAAAGTAAGTAGCTTATGAATAAAAGAGAAAATTTCATTTTCCTTTTATTAGGAGGTTATTCACGGATTCATAGTGGTTAGTATGGAAAATTGCTCTCTATAGCTTGTAAGATTTCTATGAATTAATTATTATTTGAACTAGAGATACATTTCAGAAAATCAGCCAATTTTAAGGTTTGACTGTAACTTTTAAAATGTGAACTTAATTTCTAGATAGATTATGTTGAGTTTTAATCATTTAATCATAATTGAGCATAGGATGTTGCTGCATTTTACTTTGATGGATGGAAATTCTAGTTGCCACTGTGTTGTGCTGTGTATATTCACACAGATCATGACTTAACCTGTTCCTTAACCTCTTAGGATGTTTTTTGGTAAATGGTAAGCAGATGAAACTCCTTCAGGCTCTTTATGAGTTTTCTAATTTTTTTATAAGTGTCATGGTTTAGGGTCAGAGCAGCCTCTTAGACCTATAACAGATGTTCTCTGTTAACCCCACTCCCTTCCCAAAGGGGAAGAGAAATGGAATAAGGGAGAGAGACTTGGGATTAGAAAAGGAAACTAGAAAGCTTTAATGAAAATGAAAATAACAATAATAAAAATTGAATATATACAAATATATAGAAAACCAGTATAGAGCCCAAACCCCCTGATGGCAATTACATCACTACTGCCACTGATGCTGTGAAGCAGGCACTGGGAGGTCCCAGACTGGGCCCAGTGGCAGACAGAAGCTGTGTTCAGGAGCTGGATTCTGGTACCAGATTCAGGAACACGCAGATCAGATGTTCTGTGAGTTTCTCAGATGCTATCTGAGATGTCCTCAGATGCTCTGTGGATAGAAACTGAAAGAGGACCCAAATCAAGCTGAGGAAAGCTGACAAAATAGGCCAAGAAGGCAAAGAGAGAGGGATGAGACCCTCATGATCCCTTATCGTTATACCAAATATGCCATATCTGGGCTGGAATCCCTCACTGGTCAGTTTGGGGTCACCTGCCCTTTCTGCTCCTCCCTGCAGGTGCAGCCTTTTACTTTCCTGCACCCCCCAATGTGGCGCAATAGATCCGGCAGTGGCCTTGGTCTGCACACCAACCCTTGGTAGTAACTCTTAACACGGGGTGTTGTCACTGCCAGCAGCAGACACTGCCTGTGAAAACAGGCTGCTGACTTCAGAAAGTGCAGTTAGTCAGAAGAACTGAGCTGAAAAGTGAAATCACTGAACAGAATTAGTTCTGTTCTCATTCAAATCGGGACAGTCTCTTCTTGCTCCTCTAAAACCTCTACTATTTATTAATATCCTGTGGGGATACCACAAAGGTACAAAGTCTTCTCACAGAAGACACAGCAGGGTCCAGGTTAGAGGAACTATAACCCACCTAATTCTTATTGGAACTTGCCTATCGTTTTTTTTTTTCAGCTTTTTTTTTTTTTTTTAATCTATCTTTTTTTTTATGACCAAAGATAATGTTAGTCTTGGACCAAAATACTATTGCAGTGCTTGTGTTCAGATAGTTATCTACCATCTCCATAAGCTGTTTAAGACTCTCAGTCACACAGATGTCACACATCCTTTAAGTGCAGCCTTCATTGTTTCTGAATGTATAGGCTTAGTTCTGGCTGTTTAATATACATACGATTTGCTGTTATCCAGCTTGCAAAGAGATTCAGGTCCCCTTATATCAGCAGCTGCTCCTGTTACTTACTTGCTGTTCTCTCAAAACTGGAGGAATGTACACTCTTTGTCAGTGATTATTTTGTATCTTCTTTAGGTTGTTCATAAAAATGTTAAATAGTAGAGGAGCAGGGCAGATTCTTATAAAGCAATCCACTTTATGTTTCCCCATTTACAATTTTTTCTGAAGACCTCTCTAGCCCCTGTTGATCCATATAATGTTGATTCTCTATGCTACTTTCTTAAGCAAAATAAATACTGACTGCTGCTGTACTGAATGCTCCACTGTATGAACAGCATAAGCTTTATGAACCAGCCTCATAAACAATTAAAAAAGTTGTTTATTTTGTTTTCCAGGATCTGTTTTTCCCTAACACCGTTGATTGATATTAATTCTTTCTTTGATTTTATTCTGAATCAAGTTCTGCCTTCTTTATTACATTATTTTAATGCAGATCAATGTCAAGCTGACAGGTGTACAGTGAACTACTCCTCCTTTTCAAGCACTGCAACAGCAGTATCTTTTCAGTGTGTGTGTGCATACACTGGGGATAGAGACTGCTCACTCTTTTGCTTCTTCCTTGGAGTTCTAGGAGTTACTGAAAAAAACCAACAAACACTAAGCATCCAAGGTGGTGTTCTTCAGCCAGCTCTTTTACAACTCCTTGCTGCAGATTAGCTGGAGTTACTGATTTAAAAGTGTGTGTTCAGTAGGTGCTGTGTGACCTACTTCTCAGGTGATGAAACTCTTCAACAACATCATCAGTAGATTATTTCACAAATTCAGGTCTGAGTAAACTAAATGTTTTCTACACCTCTGCATTAAGAATGTCCATTTCTATCAATTGACAATACATTGTCAGAATGGTTTTGTTCCTAGTGGTCTTTAAATAACTTACTCATACTATCCTTTCTTTTGCTGGCCATGCACCCCCATGTCCTCTATCAGTGTTTTTAAATTCCCAGTATTTTCATGTTAGTAAATATTGTGAATGTCCCTTTCTTTCAATCATTCAAATCTTATAGCTGTTTTCAATTTAATTTTCTAAATTAGTTTGCTTTTTTAACTCCTATGGCATTCTTTTTGATCACAGGGCTACATTTTTGGGGGGTGGTATGTAGTAAAATAACTTTAAACAGTGCAATTGTTGAGTTCTATTACTTATTTTAATATTTCCCCTCCAATAATCTGGTTCATATTTGATTTCAGCTCTGTAAAATTCATCCTTTTGAAGCAATAGCCATGTCTGCTGCTGTTTGTATTTGATGCAGTTTGTAAACAATAAATGTCTGAGTTCAACAGAGCTGTGTATAAGCAGATGCTAATTTTTACTTACATGATAATTTCTCCTTTATCCACTATAATGGGGACTAGTTTAGATTGCCATGTCTTAAATGTAATGCTTGATGAGTTAGAAGCTTGTTCTCTGTAGTAGCTTTTGGAATTTTTGCACTGGCAGCATAAGATCTCCAGGGTACTTGGCCCAGATAGAAGTTCTTGTAAAAATACAAGATTTTCTTCTCTACACCTTAAACTTAAGTATTTTACTGAAGAGTCTGAACTTTGCTGTCATTACTGTTCTACTTTCTGTGTAAAGGTAGTTCTCTGTTGGCAAATTAGGATGTTTTCTTTTGTGTTGCAGTAAAAAAGAAACAAGGGAATGCTCATAGATTACTCCACTTCCATCTGTACATTCTCCCCATCTATCTTTCTTGAAGAGGTTTTAACCAACTGGTTTGGTTGACATTACAGTCATACAAATACTCCCATCAACAATAGCAGTTAGATTTTATATATCTTCTTAATTTAATAGTTCCTATTTTTTCTGAGATTATTTTTTTATGCAGACTTTTGTCATCTATGTAAGATGCTAAATAACTATTTTGCTTCATGTCCTGTGGTGTTTTGCTTAATTTTGCTTTTACCAGCATTAGTTTGTGCTAGATGACCGTATTAAAGGATATCCTGCTTTCACTTTGACAGTTCTTAATGTAAAGCCCTCATCCTTAATCTAGTCAAATTAATTCTAAGATGATGTATTGTCAGTGAGAGGCTATCCAAAGCACACAATGCTTTCTGCTCAGATGGTGAAGAACTCATGCTCCATGTAAGCTAAGCTGTCTATCATTTAATTAGCCAGAGACTTGCTTTCAGTTTGCAGGCTTCTATTTTTCTTTACTCATGAGATTACTCCCACAGTTTTTGTATTAATAATAATAAATAAATAAGTTTAACTAGCAAACCATATTAAATATTATCTAACTATTCCCAGGCAAGGATATTTGCAAATCAGTCAACCATGGCTGTGAACATTCTTGTGTTAATGCTGGTGATTCATTTGTTTGCAAGTGTCAGGAGGGATTCCTGCTAAGAGAAGATGGAAAAACATGCAAAAGTAAGTAGTCTGATATTTATCAGCATACTCTTTATCTGCGGCTCATGGCTGTGTATAAATGCATTAACCAGCAAGAGCTGTCATCTGTTTTCAGATAAAGATCTTTGCAAATCAGTCAAGCATGGTTGTCAACATGTTTGTGTTCATACTGATGATTTGTATATCTGCAAACGTAATGATGGGTTCCTGTTGAAGAAGATGGGAAAACCTGCAGAATTTAATAGCATGAGAGCTTAATTTGATGAATTACATATAAAATGAAGGCCTCTTCTGGTGTATGTTGATTGGTAACTCTTCTGTTTGCAGACAAGGATGTTTGCAATTCAGTCAGCCGTGGCTGTGAACAAATTTATGTGAATACTGAAGATTCATACATCTGCAAGTGTCATGATAAATTCATAATGAAGGAAGATGGAAAGATATGTAGATATGAGTAGCCTGAGCTATAAATGTAGTTTTATTTGAGGCTTTTAAGTGTTTTGTCTGTGAGTGTTTGCACATGTATATATTTGTGATTTCCAACTGAGTTGGTTAATAAGAGATATTATCCCTCCCTAACAAAACTCTCCTCACAAACTCCATCTGCTCTTCTCAGATAAAGATGTTTGCAACTCAGTTGACCATGGCTGTGAACATATTTGTGTTAATTCTGATGATTTCTATATCTGCAAGTGTCAGGAGGACTTCATACTCAGAGAAGATGGGAAAACTTGTAGGAATAAGTTGTTTAATCTTTTTGTACTTAGTGATCCGTTAAAGAAATGCACTATGCAACAGTAGTGTATTATTTGTGTCTTTACTATAGAATCACCCCCATGGAAGTCATCTCCTTCATGGAAGATTACTGTCATAATTTTTACATTTTGTGGAAGTTATTTACCTAGCTAACTGTACTAAATGTAGATTTCATTATTCCAAGGTAAAAATATCTGCAGAAGAGTCAGCCATGGTTGTGAACATGTCTGTGTTACAACTGGCAATTCATACACGTGTCAGTGTCACAAGGGATTTATATTGAGGCGAGACAGAAAAACATGAAGGAGTGAGTAGCTGAAACTTTTATGGGGAAGGTTTTTTTCAGACATAAAAGAAATAACAGACTTAAATTCACCCAAAGCTTGTTCGTGCAAGTTTTGCATTTGAGAAATGGTCTAATAAGGAAATTTTCTTAACAATTCTCAGATCAAGACCTGTGTAAATCCATTGACCATGGCTGTGAACATGTGTGCATTAATAATAACAATTCCTACAGCTGTCAATGCTACGATGGTTTCGTCCTGCGACAAGATGGGAAAACATGTCGAAGTAAGTAACTCAGTGTCTATCAACCACTCTTCTCTGGCTTTGCTACATAAATGAACAAAGATGTTATACTCCTTTGTCATACATTCCTCAAATAGCATGTTTAGAGTATTTGATTTTATAAATATGTTAAATAGAATATATATAAATATTTCAATTTTGCCTAGATAAAGATGTCTGCAAATCAGTTGCCCATGGTTGTGAACATATTTGTATCAATAATGACGATTCATACCTCTGCAAATGCCAGGAGGGATATGTACTAAAAGAGGACCAGAAAACATGCAGAAGTAAGTACATTTCCTTAGAAAGCATCTGCTTCTTTGATTTTGAAAATTACTTGACCTCACTTCAAATATCTCCTTTCAAAAAATGCCTCACTTCAAAAATGATGTAACATTTGAATGCCCAAATCATATGTGTGATGGAAAATGTCTTGAACAATTAACTTGATGTTCTCATAAGCAAATAAACTTAACAAATTGGAACAGTTGTTTTGGTCTAGCATCAAGTATGATAATAATTCTGTTCAAATATCAGGAAAAAAGTCGAAGTAACATCTTATTATCAAGGAAGGTGCACTGTAATCATATCCATATACTGTGGAGCTTTTATCTTTAGACACTCAATTTTAAAATATCATTATTTCTATTTGCTTATCTTCCAACATGACATGCTTAGAGTATAACATGCATTTAACTCATCACCCCTTAATATTTGGAGGAGAAATTATTCTACTGGAAATTGGTAAAAATAATTATTCTGCAAAAATGGATGCCTTAGCTGGGGAGACTGTTATTACCAAAAGAGTGATAGTATGTTCATGGCTGATCTCAATCCTAACTGAAACCATTCACCATGTTCTGCTGCCCTATCTGTGACTTAGGCTATGATCTTGAGGTGGATCTGATACTCACAGTCATTGCATTTCCATTGCCTTAGTATGTGTGATGCATCTTTTCCTCAAATGACTGCAGAAAGGAATTCCTGAACAGCCAATTTAAAATCGAGCTATTGTCTGAGAAGAAAAACCCAAGCTTTAAACCTGGAAATTCCTTATTTCTACACTGGCCTGGTAACAAACATCTTCAGAAATTTGTGCAGAGTAATTTCTGCTGCACAGCTCTCTCTTGTATAGTGCTTACAGCATTCTTACCATACAAACATCAGACATGGGTGGAGGTGAAAGTTTATTTGGTCCAGAGTAAGATGCAAATCTTGCATTCCTTTGTTTAGCAAATTCTCCCTGATAGTTACATTGGTCAAAGAGGAGCTGAACATCTCTGCAGCCAACCTCTTGCACAAAGCACACAAGGCTATGCTTGATGGAGGCAATTGCTTTCCAGAATGAAAAAAACATACCTGGCAGAACTAGTCTGCAGCTTTAAAGACATTCTCCATTCCCTTACCTTTGTCATGGATGCGTGGTGCCTACAAACTGCTTTGATTTTTGCATGTGTATATCCCCAAAAGTGTGAGAACTCCAAATTTGTCAGTCCCCTGACAAACTCTCAGCTTTAATGGGTAAACCAGAAAAGGATCATTTCAGCAATACATAAACCTTCTAATTACAAGATGTTACAGAGTTACAAGCAAAAGATCTTACATAAACCATTCTGATCCATGTTAGCTAGGCACATTTCTAGCACTTACTCTCTCACCTATAGTTTGTTGTTTTGGTTTTTTTTATCTGTTTCTTTTTCTGCCACTAGAGGTTTAAGTTTGTGCTATAAAAATAGATGCTTTGTCTGGATTTTGTCCTGAGACTTGAACCTCACCCTAAGCTCTAGGGCAGGCTGCCTGACCTTTCTCTTCTCACTCAGCCTTCCCCAAGTTCTTTGGCTTTTTTGCCTTACCACTCTACATACTGCCTCTGGATTTTCACCTTACGGACTAGTGTGGCTTCATTGACTCATTTCTTTGTACAACCTGCAACACAAATGCAGCTCCAGCAATTCTCTTCCATGTCTTTCAGTGCTGCTCATCTACCCAATTGTAAAGTTAGTATACTGGCCTATCCCTGGACAAAAATGATAGCAAGCCTGGCTCTATATCCTAGCTATGTTCTTCAGCTACCCAGTTCTCTCCACTTAACAGTCATTCTTAAAATTTGCTGACTGATGGTTTAAGAGTTGTTGTACTGTGCAAAGCAGCATGTGTCAGTAAGTATTAACTGTGATTATATTTTTGCTAAACTCTTGATCATAGGAACAATCTCAGCTTTTGATGTAGACTATATACACAACATCTTTAGACACACTGAGAAAGATCAGTGAGTCAAGAATAAGGTACTTCAGATCATCTCTGAATTTATGCAGTCCCTGCATATCCATGTCCCTCTTTCAGCTTTGTGAAGCTTTTTCATGATCTGAACATTCTGCTGCTTATCTCACAGGATGCAATGAAGGCCCTGTTGACCTGGTGTTTGTGATTGATGGATCAAAAAGTCTTGGAGAGGATAATTTTGAAACTGTAAAACAATTTGTCTCAGGAATCTTGGATTCACTTGAGATTTCACCCAAAGCTGCTAGAGTTGGTTTGCTTCAGTATTCCACTGAAGTTCACACAGAGTTTACATTGAGACAGTTCAGTTCAGCCAAAGACATGAAGAAAGCTGTATCGCAGATGAAATACATGGGACGAGGTTCCATGACAGGACTTGCTCTGAAGCAAATGTTTGAGAGAAGCTTCACAGAAACGGAAGGAGCAAGACCACTTTCAGCAAACGTCCCTCGAATTTCCATTGTGTTTACAGACGGACGAGCCCAAGATGAAGTTTCTGAGTGGGCTGCTAGAGCAAAACAAAACGGTAAGTGGAGATGGTTTTGCCTCATTCTAAAAGGTAAATGTCATTAGAAACAAGATGTGGTAATAGTATGGATACCCTACAGTATGTGCTAATCAAGAGAGCATTTGCCATGGCAGTCTAGCTAATACAGTGATCACAGGCATCCACAGGAGCCTTTGCTACAAGGCATGTAAGTCATCCTTAGTGCAGGACCTGTGATGAGTGTCTCATCACTGGGGTTCCATGCCATCCACAGGTAGCAGTACTACTGGCACGCCCTGAACATATTTGGAACACTGGGAACTTCATTGAAAATTCTAAGAAAACAATTAAAAAACCCCAAACCCTTCTTCAAAATGCAGAAGTCTATCCTCCTGGGAACTATTATAGTAATAATTGGTTACATTGTGTTTTTATTTACACATATTCTATATTTTAAACAAAGTTTATAGTGCTGTTGGATCCTCTTTACAAAAGGATACAGCTGTAGTGCTTTCTGTTTCTATGTGCCTGGTCAGGTGATATGCTGAAATGTAAGTGAAACCTGGTGATTTTTAATTTATACTCTGTCTGGGCAGAAATCCATCCTTTAGGGCATATGTACCACAAAGCAGAAACTTTTCAGCTGTTTAGCAGTCAACTAAAAATTTTCTAAACCTTTCCAGAAAATAAAGGATCTCTTTTATCTTTGTAAAAAACCCACTTGATTTTATGAGAAAATGTTTTAAGAACACATGGCTGATGGCCCACAAGACAGAGAAAATTGCCAGATTTGTCTGTGTGTGGCTACCCATCTTGTTTCCATTCTTGGTTTACTGACTTGATACATAAATCATGACTTGATACATCATTAGTATAGTGTGGGTCAGGACTGATGCCTCTCTGCAAGGAGGAAAGAAGAATGATCAAGGATAGGAGAAGAGCATGTGCTGTTAACAAGGGTGCCATTATAATGAAATATAAACAAAGTGTTTTAAAAAAACTAAAGCCAAACCAAGTATTTATATGATAATTAGTGAGATCTGTGAAAGTACATGAAGGATTTAATGGACTGAGGAAGTAGAAGCCAATCTTGCTCACTTGCTGAATGAAGCCTCATCTCTGAACTGCTTACACTGGTATTTGTAATGCTACAAGCCAAATCCATCCCCAGAGTAATTGCAGCATAGGCAGTGCAGTAATGCTGAATATGAAACTGGCCTTGAATGCTTTATCACTGATTATCTCCAAGTCTTTAAAAAGCAACAGCCCTCAGAATGACTGGTCCATTCATTAAATTGAATCAGCTTCTGGTGAATATTTTACTTTTCTGGCTGAAGTGCAATGATCCATGACAAAAAAAGTAATAAGATGCTTGTGTTAAGTGTTAGAGTGCAAAAACATATATTGTATGATGCTATTAGGCCCAGGATTCTTCTTCAAAAGTTTCAAGTTGCAGTTCAGGGGGTGTGTAGCTGTTATTACCCCATGATAATGAAGAGCAATCAAACTTCCTCATCCTAAACTTTATCTGAAACCAAGCAGCTGGGAAGGTACCTTATTATATAAAAGAGCTTGAAATACTATGAAGCTAATACTTGTATCAAGAATTGCAATATCAGTACCAGCTGTGGACATGTTCAAAGACAGAACTGATGTAAAGAGAAATGTTGTATCAGGGCATCTGTCCACGAGAATAAAAACATAACTGCTGAAAAGGGGGTTATTGAGGATCACCATGTTTTGCATTCATTGCTTGGTTAAAAGTGTCCAGTGAGAGGACTGTGAACTGCTTCCTACTTTCCTGCTTTTAGAGTGAAGAAAACTAAAAATCTGCATTTACTTTCTCCCTAGCACCTTTGTTGGGGAAATGCTCATCACGAGCATCCCTGTTTTGTAAGGCTCTTTCTCTCCTAGCCCCACAAACTGTTTTTCTCCCTCTCTTACCCTTATCTCCTGTTATTAAAGGCCTTTTCAGTGCCTTCCAGACCACTAGTGTCACTTAGTGTGCAAGAATCTAGTCTCAATGTGCTCTGAGGATTTCTGGGAAACACTAAGTATTTATATTTTTCTAAAAATATTACTGCTGTCTTTCAGGATTCTGCCCCACTCGAATATGTAACAGGTTTTCCTGTCAGCCTGGTAGCTAGCTTTAGTGCACACACACAACACCTACTCAGACACACACACATCAGGAACTTCCAGTGCAACTCTGAGGCCGATTTGGGTGCGTCTCTTGGATGTTTTGCAGTACTCTTTCTGGATTATTTTTTTTTGTGAGTAGTGGCCAGGCAGTTGTCATCTCTATCTTAAAACCTGTTAAATTACAGCAAAACAGTGAGTTTCTACACATCTCTCAGTAACTAAAGCATATTAGGCCTGTTTAAAGCCAATTTTGAAGTTACACAACATGTACATTTCTTGTGTTCTCCCTTTCTCTCTAAAATGACCAATGCTCATATTTTCCTTTCATGCAGGAACAAGGGTTTAGAGCTGCTGATGTAATAATTATATGCAATTTCATTTGAATCTAGGTATAATTATCTATGCCATTGGAATAGGAAAAGCAATTGAGGAAGAACTGCTGGAAATTGCTTCTGAGCCATCATATAAACATCTCTTCTATGCTGAGGATTTCACAGCTATGGAGGACATAAGTGAAGAGCTAAGAGCCCAAATATGTGAAGGTAACAGTACTCCTTTTTTACTGAGATAGAAGAGGAGTGAATACTTTACAGATTTTTTTGCAAGCCTAAAAGGACATCTAATATCATAGTATAGGTCATACTGGTGTCAGATATTGAGAGGTGTCAGTCAGTCATGGAAATTTTTCTGCCCTTTACTTAGTGATAGATTAAAGGTATAATATATTCCTCACCTATGAAAGGTATATAATAATCTCTCATTTATTTCAGTAAAGGTTGCATAAGATGTACACTTCTGCATACAGAAGAATCAGTTCCTCCCCCACCTTTCTTTTTCTACAGACAAGTCAGCCATGCACTGAACCCCACCCTGCCAAAGAAGCATGATCTGCTTCATTAGGAATGTGGGAAAATAATCAGGGATTTGTAATGTCTTAATGAGAATAAAAAAATTGCCTCTTATGACCAGTGGCAAAAACCTAAACCACAGCAAAACAAATCATAAAGAGCTGTTCTGCATTTTTATAGAAGACTAGAAGTAGTTCATTTAACAAACATTAAGAGCTGCAAACTGTGGAACTTCGTTATGTGTAAGGTCCAAGTTTTGCTCCACAAGGGTGGAAGGTTAGTTCCAGAAAGCACCCCTCCTTACTCTGGTACAAACAGCCTCTTATATAAATGTTCTCAGCTGAAGTTTTGCAGGTGGAAGGGGAAATGTGAGCTGAGACAAGACCTGTTCAGCCAGAGAGGGGACAGCATGTCTCTCCCACTGACACATTCCCAGGACTCAGTATCATTTGTACATTCAAATGGGTACCTGAAGCAAAATTCAGAAATGTCACTGTGAATAATATTAGTCATAGCATTTAAACTGGGCAAGATTTAATTTTCACTAGCTTTTGTTATTTTTCTTGGAATTGAATGTAAATAAGTATTTTCTTCTTTAGCATTACTGTGTAGAATTGGCTGGCAAGCACCAGTGCATTTCTTCCTCATACAGATGTCAAGGAAGAAACTAAAAAAGAAAAAAGAACCTGAGAATGTTTCTTAGTTGTATATTCTTTGTGTTTTTCTCAGTCCTAAGAAATCTTAGCTTCATCTTTCTGAAATACAAAATAGTCTTGGTAACATGAAACCAAGCCTGTTCAATTAACCTTGTTATTAAGACAGAGAATCTGCTGCTGACAGCATGTCATCTTAAAAGCTTGGGGAGATGCCAAAGCCTAAAGGATCTGGCAACTGGTATAATAATTGTCACTCGTGAGCAAATCTCAGAGCTCAGTGGTGGAAATGCCTCCTTTAGGTACCCACAGCAGTGTTTAGCAACCACAATTTTTTTTTTTTAAACTACTTACCATATGAAAAATAAGTAAAACCTGCCTCTTTGTGGCAGTTTCTAGATTACATCTCTAGTAACTGGGCAGAACTGGCACCTCTCAGCTTCTGTCCTCCTCCTCCTCTCTCACCAACAGGCAATGCCTCACACCTGTGAACTGAGGACTGACTCAGCCTTATTTTTCTGGACACTCCAGGACTACCTATTGCTTATCAAATCACTCCAACAGAAATTCTGCTTTTCAAGACTGTTATGCAAACTGAAAGTTTTGGGGTTATTTTTTGTGGTGTTTTTTCTTTTTATTTCTTCTTTCCTCTGTTTTGGTTCACAGCCTATTTTTTTCCCATCCTTTGCCACAGCAGTAGTTTCATTTTCACTCCAGTACTGGTCCTTAGCTGAGGATTTCTGAGGCTCCAGCCTGTAAGGACAGAGTGAGACCCTGTGAACTTCATGGACTCCACTGGCAAAGCCTCTCATCCTCAGTCCCAGCTGTGGATGGGCTGCATGTTTCCAAGTAAAGCAGAAGCCCTCCAAAGCTCTCTTAGGGTAAGGCTTTTTCTATTCATTCTGCAAGAAAGTATCAGCCTTGTAAAGTAGCTGCTGATTATAATTAATTATTCTTGATGACTAGTAGTAAAAAAGTTTTCCTCTTTTTCTTCTTACTAAAAAGAATTCAGTTGGAAGATTCCCATTCATTGTCTTGGTTAATGTTCATTTCTCATCTGACTGGAAACACTGAGGAGGCTACAGCAATGTCATATGGAATACACACTCATCACGATTGCCTCTTCACCCCTGTTCTGAGCATGTGCATTATGGGAGCCTTTAATTACATGGTCACGTACTATTTTTGTCAGAAGACCCTAGCCCTGATCAAATGACAGTACTCAGCAGCCTGCTGGTTAACATTCTGTTCTTCCAAGTTGCAGATCGCTACTACTGCTGCAAATAGCCACTGTTTTTGAAGACATGCTTTTGAAGATGCTTTCTCACAGGCTTTTCCTAACAAAACACTTAAGTTTTGTTACAAAACAGAATGCTAAAAAGAAAAAACCCACCCAACTTTAGCATTGTCCCCCAACTAATTTGAATCGTTTGTTCCTGTCCCTTACATCTGAATCCTAATGACTTGTCTATACCAGCCCAGTGTCCAAAGCTTGACCTTTACAAGTCAATTCCTCTGTGCTTCCTAGACAGCCTCCTCATTAGCCTACAGCTCTTAGACAACTTCTAGAACAAGTCATTACTGAGGATCAAACACTAAAGGTTCATCTTACCTGTTTCTTCACTCCTGCACTGGAAATCTCATCATCCTTCTTCCCAGATGATCGTTCTTCTGTTAAGGCTCCTCCTTAACGTGTGATCTCATCCCACACCTCTCTGCCCCAAGTTCTTCTCCAAACTCTGTTCCCCCCAGCACCTGGTTCCCACAGACTTTTTATGTATATAAGTTTTGTAGTTCTGTCCACTGGAGTCTGGCCTTCTTATTCAAGCATCTCTGTTCATTCCCTCTTCCTTGTGCTCAGTCATTTTAACTCCTAGCCAGAAGTTCTCCCTTGCAACTTAGGACGGTTGCGTATTATTGTGCATGTCAACATTCATTAGACCAATAGAGATCCTTATAGCTGTAACAGATTTTGGGGGTCCAGAAGCATCTTCCACCTCCCTACTCCACCTGCATGGCATAGCAGGAGAGTTTGCACCATCACCTTTTACCCTCATGCATTCACTTTTAGTGAAGGAACTCTGGCTGTATTTGCAGAAGGGAGACCCAAGTGCACCATCCACACCCCAGCATAGTTGATCGAGTCGTGTAGTTGTTGAATGTATGTTCTTCAGCTCATCTGGGCCATCAAGGGTGCCACAGTTAATTGAAAGCAAAGCATTTATTTTCTGGAAAATAACATCTTAAGGAAGCAAAGTTGCCTCGACATTACCCTCTTGCGGCAAGGAAGGAGTAGTGCACACAGTGACCCCTGAGGCAGCTAGACCTACAATTAAAGTAAGTTTCCATTTCTCTCCAGACACCCTTCGACTAAAAAGATAGGTATATGGAGTGTGGAATAAATTTCTACATTTTAAAGGCTGTGCTTCATGAATCAGAAACCTCTGTTTCTGCTTTTAACTGCAGCACATGAACTAAACTCTACTGCACCCTTCTCACCTAAACACTCCCAACTCCTGAATCGGTGTTTCCCCTTATAAAGAAAATTAAAGAAGGGCAGGTTTTTTTTCTTTTTTCAGTTCACCCCCCAGGACTGACGGTGACAATGAAAGGCGCACAAATTTTCACTAAAGGGTACAAAGTCATTTGCTGTCATTTCAGATTGCTCCGCTACTATTAATCTATTTGTAAAGCTCTTCTGGTTTTAGAAGAGTTCCTCTGATAGCCTGAGTTGAGGGGTGAGTCCTGGAGTTTCCATCAACACTGGATCTCTTCTAAACTGCACAGGTATGAGGCATTCCTCATGTGTTATGAGAGACAGAGAGAAACTCTTGAGTCACTGGTAAGAAACATCTCTGGTTCTACAGAATGTGAATATTTTTATTGCTCATGTTGTGATCTCATTACCTTTGGCAATTTCTTTCTACATCAGCCTTGAAAGAGTCAGCTCACGAACAGGATCCATCATCTGGGAGGCTTCATAAGACTGGTCCACAGCCTTCAGGTTGGCTGTTTGAACTCGTGTCCTGCTCTCTCCCCAGATCATTGCTAAGTTGCCTCAATGCCACCCTCTGTAGAAAACTCTAACAACTCACCTAGGAGAGGTGTTCATCCCTGTTCATCCCATGCCCCTTCCTCCCCCCCTCCAAGCCACCCGCCTTTCTGCAATTCAAATCTGCTTTCTACAAAAAACCCCAAACCTTGAGATTCACTGTAACAAATGCGTGGCTGCATGCTTCTTGCACCATCCAAATGAATTACTTCATGGGCAAACTTGCATTTCAACACTATGCTTGCCCTTTTAAAGTGTGTTCAGCTTTCAATCACTTCTGTTTCTCACAGGAACCTTCACAACTTCCTTCCAGTTCTGCATCCCACAGCTTAAATCATACATACAGTAAATACAGCTTAATAGCTTGGTTCCTTCCTTGTATCCCTAGTCCTCTCCATGAATGAGCCTCACTGCAATCAGTGAGATTACTTATTAATGAGAACCCAGTGCATGTGAGTAAAAAAAAAACAACTCTAATTCAGTGAAGTGGGTTTGATTTTGACTTTTGTGGGGGGTTTCCTACAGGACCTGAATCAACCACAATAGCCATCACGGATGTCATCGCCTGTCCCAATCTTGCAATACACCACAAGTATCTTTTTGAAGACAGTCACTCAACAGGAACAACAGGTAATCAGGTTACCTTTCTTCAGAAAAATTCAGACTGCTCTTTGAATATAAAGGACTAAGTCTTGTATACTATTTTCCAGTAAGTCTGCCCCGGAGCATTCCTTTGGATGTTGCCCTGTTTTTTAAGACATGAAGCTGTATTAAACTTACTCTGCATTTATAGGGCTCTCATTTCCTTCCCCATCCCATTCAATTTATTCAGCATTTATTTAGCCTATGCTTGACTGTTTGTTTTCCAGCAAAAGCTTCCAAAGATAAAGATGAGTGCAAATGTGAAAACCTTGTGACATTCCAGAACTACGCAACCAATGAAGTAAGAAAACTCACCCAGCGATATATCCTTTCACAACAATTGTTTCTTATGCAGTAAGGTAAAGGGGGCAGGTTAAAAGAAACTGTAACACATCAAGTCTAAACCATCTCTGAACTACTTAATCTCCAAAAAGCAGAGCTTTTAGGACTTGGAATCTGCCTCTCCTTTGCAGAGAGGACCAAAATATTAACAAGGATCTTAACTTTTCATAATCTCTAACAGTAAACACCTTCAGGGACAGCAAAAAAACAACTGGTCAAATTCATATGCTTTGCTTTGGGTTGTTTCATCAGGTGGTATTGAAATAGGCTTTACTAGCTGCAGGAGTCAGAATACAGGAGATCTTTTTCTTCTGAAAGCATCAGATGCAGCAAGTCATTTAAAACAATACTCTGAATGAAGAGGAATTCATAGGACTGGGGTCTGATTAATTCTGCATAAACAAATATTCAGATCGCTAAACAAAGTAAAGATTAAGAGCTCCCCACGTTAGTCTGTCTTTTCAAGCACAGTAGCTTTTACACTATTGGTGACATCCACCACATCTCAGGAGACAGCAGAAAACTGGCACCACAGGTCTGCAGTACTTTGCATCATGCAGTATTTATGCAGCAAATTCCTGTGTTCTTTACGAAAGCTGCTTCTGCCTAATCAAATGGTAAGAAGACATCATATCATATACTGAAGTTCTCTAACTGTGAAAGGTCAGCAAGTACTTATTTTTTGCGGAGGAGTGCAGCTCTTAACTGTGTACTTCCTAGACAAGAACAGCTTCAGACTGAGGAACCTGTGGAGTTCAGTCTGTTCCCAGTCAAGCTAACAGAGCCCTCAGCGGTTATGTCCAGCAAGACCAGAGGGCCCTGTTAACCTTCTTACCTCCAGCTGTTTTGTGTAACTGCAGCAGCCAGCCTCACTCACGCTCACCTTCCCAAGTGAAACCTTCAGCGTGTAGCTTAAGGAGTCACATTCTGATTGCAATTAAATTATTCCATGAAAAGTATAATTATTTCATCAAGGGGCAGAAAGCCATCATGTAAGGTTGTTGCTAGGTGCCTCAAATGCTCACTGACATTTATACTTCTCTGAAGGACTTTTCTGAAGTCTCCAGATGACTTCAGAGAAAAACTTCAAGGTCATCTCTCCCATCCCTAGGTGCATTACCTAGACACATGCAGTTCCAACCTAGAAGCTGACAAGAAAGGAGGCCTCTCCTTCTCCCTTCAGGAGAAGCCTTTGCCTTGTCATCTCCTGCAGCTATGCTCACGAAGAACTCAAATCAAATCAAACAAGAGCTTAGCAACATGTGCTTTTTTTTTTTTTTCCTTTTCAATTTCAGCAAGCAGCCCTTGATTTTTTATTTTTAAAGAGCCCGAGAAGGATGCAAGGTGATGGAAAAATTGTTGGCACCGAGCTGAAGACCTACATTATTTTGATAGGAATAGTGCTAAGCACTTCCTCTGGGCACTGGGCAACCACTGCTTTGAACAGAGTAAGAACTATTCAGTTTCCTTTCCATTACAAACCTCATTTCTCTAACTTATCTGAAGAGTGGCTCAGATACTGAGCAATATACTAGTCCTCCATAGCTGCAGAAGACTGCTGACTTCTCAGGGATCTGTGGGGAGGAGGGAGAACTGGCTCCAAAACTAGCTCCAGTTACAGAATATAAATTGAGAGACCAATTCAAACTGTTGATCATTTGTATCCAACTACATTTAAAACTTTTTCTTTCAGTAGATGAATGCAGTTTCTATTACTTTGCCTCTATGGACTTCAGAATCATCGATGTTGCATAGAAAGCAGCTGAAATGCTCTTAGTATGCATAGAGTAATGCCTTCTGCATGACTTGACAGCTGAGGAATTGCCAAACGTAAACCCTATGTATGGGCAGGCCAGTCCCCACAGAAGCAGGACTCCCACTCTTGCTCCTTATTAGCAAGAGCAGTTTGTCCTGCTGTCAGTGTGACAGGAAGGGGGCAGAGCACTGGCCAAACTCAGAGGCTGAATTCAGTTTGGCTGTCTAACCTAAGCAATTCCTAACAGCCGTTTAAGATCCCCCTTTTATGCACCCAAGTTCTCCATTTTTTCTTGTGCAAGATCTTAAAACACTGCCAAGACACTGGACAAACAAGCAAAGAGTGGGGTGCAGCAACTTACTCCTTTTAAGGTGGACTCAGTACCTTCAGTCCTCTCTTGATGCTAGGTCCCCTCTTCCTCTCAGCTTCCCTTAGCTCCAGCCTTACTGTAACGCTTCGTGAGAGGTGGACAGGTAAACAGTACCTATCCAGCCTCCTGCTGCAGCAGACAGGGACTCCTGTTAGCTGGAGGTGCTTATTAGGAAAGTGATGCTGTACAGTGCTTAGCATTGCTGTAGCTTCCTACTTTCAGTGGAGCCAGCTCTAGACCACAAGGAGCTTAAGCTGTACCCCACAACTGCCTCAAAACCACGGGCTTTGTATAAACAGTACCCTACACTAGACGATCTCAGGGCAGGAATAAAAGATTATCACAGACATTCTTACTTCACTCATTGAGCTCTGTACAGTTGTATAGACTACTGTTATCTTGCATTTAGTTTTCCATATGATTAAGTTAAACATTTCTTTAAACAGCATTAACTAGAATATCTATCTAGCCTTTAAAATAGAGGAAAATGGACAGTTTTCAGGACTGGCCTTTTTAGTAAGGCACAGCCTAAGCTCCATGTCTAGGTGTGCCTGTTAATGAATGGGTCTTCATACACACAGCTCTCTCAACTCAGATGATGAAAACAGAACAATACAGGGGAGTATTACATCAGAAACTACTGGGAGTCTAAGAGGGTAACAAAGAGGAAAAACAAGAGCAAGTCTGTGGACCATAGCAATCAGGCAGCTGACACTTTTTCTATTAATGCATCCTATCAGTAGCTCTTTCCTTAACTTCTGTCTACTGGAAGAAATGACAAAGAGAATGGAAGACTTGGAAAACAAGCTGAAGTACTGACCAAAATCTAAACTGACTACTACACTGTGTATTTATACATACAAATTTGTCCAAGCTATTTTAAGAACTGGTTCGAAGTAAAATAACAAATCCTTGTGTCTGAAGTTGAAAAGAAATTTTGGATCCCTGCATCTATATACTATGTGTTCTGTCTTGCATTGACTGCAGATAAAAACTGTTGAAATTTTTTTATATATAAATGATATAATACCTAGCAAAAAAAATCTAATTAAGCAGAACTAAACAACCGAAATAAGCTATGCAAAATAATAAAATGCTGTTATTTTTTTGAAGTGAAACCTCCATGCTTTGTATGAATTTGTTTCCTTTTCCGTATTTCCCTCCTGCATTCACTATGCTAGCATTTTGAGCACCCTGTTTGTGTAGATGGGTATCTAGTTCTGTATTTACATATATATATACACATGAAACCAGAACAAGTGGGACAGCACTCACAGCAGTTTTCACTTATATCCTTCAAACTGAAATCAGTCAAATATAAATTTATACCTTTGTGTTTAAATTGTGATGAAAGCAAATGCGCACAGTGGGAAGTCTACTGGATTATTAACAATCCAAAGCTTCAGGTACTTTTTCATATTACCACATTCAGACCATGTAACTTCTCCTTTCTGTTCCTTGGGCAGCATTCAGTGATTTTCTAAAATTTGTTAATGCAATTTGTATTTAATTATTAAACTACTTTTTGGGCAATGCAACCAGCTGCACACCTGTTTGTAAAACACCAAGGTACAAGTGGAAACAGCAAATTGCTTCCAGCCATTCTGGCCAAATGAAGTGACTTAAGTTTTACTCCTTCTTGACAGGAACAGCACACTTCTGCTGCCTTTACTTTCACACTAAAAGCAAGATCTAAACTCTCTCTTGAGCTGATCCATAACTGTAGTTTAATAGGTAGAGACACCAGCACCTCCTCCCCTTTGCTTCTGACACGCATCTGTTTCCCTCATTACCATCTACAAATGGAAACAGACAATTCCACCCATTTTAAACCAGAAGCAGAAGTAGCTGCACCAAAACTAGATTAAGTGATCTTGGATAGGCTAGTGAGTGTGCATGGATACATAACAGCAAGCTTCAGAAAGTACCCTACGCTTCAGCATTCTTTGGCAAAGAGAATGCAAGTTTCGCAAGGATACTAGTACATATTGCTTTTCTTTTTCTTGCATTTCTTTACTGCTTATCAGCAAAAGTTCTGGCACCTCAATTAGTAATCATTTATAATAATGATCACCCTGCAGTCATGATCTTGCACAAAACAGGTACAAATCTGTAAGATACCCATGTCCTCAGCAGTAGTGACTTGACAATACCAATCCACCAGTCTCTCACATAATGCCTTCAAATAATTACAAAGGCATTAATTTAAAATCAACTTTGAGAAGTGAATTGGTGTCTTACTGAAAATATGTTCTACATCATGTCTAGCAGCAATCCTATTTGCCATTTTACATACACATTCTCTTGGAATGAAAAGACAAAGGGGATAATTTGCATTATACTTTGTGATTAACTTGTAAAAACAATGTGAAGTTTTTTTAGTGTAATTAAACTCTCTAGGATCCCCCACCATCATCCCAAATTTGCTACTGTACCTCACATTGTGCCCTGGTTTTGCATTAGCACTCCAAACCCAAAATCTAAAGAGGCCCTTGCCCGTTGGGAACTGGCACTATGCTTGACATGGTTCAAGTCTTCTTCCACTTACCTTTCAAGTTCCCAGCTTCTAAAGAACAAGCAAGTTTTGTACTGTGAAAGTTATTTCTAACAGAACAGGAAACACAGCAGTGGTAATGAATCTTCATTTATATAGTTTGTTCCCTAAAACCAGCAAAGGTATAATACAAATTTTTCTTACAACGGATCTGAAACCAGTTTTATTGTAGAAACACCACCTTTACAGCATTTACTTCTCACTGGTTTGTTCTGGCATGCTTCTAATAATATCAGAGTCACCTGTAAAACAAAAATATAGTTACAAAAGGACCCACAAAAAGATCTGTTTTCACAAATACATCAAAAAGTAAAAAAACAACCCATCACACTGATTGTACAAATTGAAAACTAGAACAATAAAGAGACAGTCTGTCTAGGGAAAAGAAAAAAGTCATTTTGATGGCTGGATAAAAAAATACTGGTAACTGTATTTGTTAGTCCATACACAATATTTTATTATAATTATGTACCTGTCGCAAGCATTTACAAAGCCAGTACTAGACCAACAATCTAGTCCTGGAAGACACAATGTGTAGCTTTAATATAGCGAATGTCTAGCCTCCCCTGATCACAGAAATATCAGGACAGCGAGAATATTCGCATTATCTTACACAGCAGTAAGATTTAGTTGCAGTTCCTTCCCTGCCTGAAAACAAACCTAAAAGTAACATTTAGGGAAAAAAAAAAAAAGCAGCTTATAGCTAGTATTTGAATACCAGCAAGGTAAATTTATTCCGAAGAAAGATCAAATTCAAACTGGTATTGCTTGGGCAGTATTTGGTGAAAGGTATTACAGAAACCAATAAATCCACGTGTATGCATTTTGGTCAACAAACAGAAGATTAATTCCTCTCTGAGAAGATTCTGGAAAAGGACTGTCACCTAATTAGTAGCCTACACGAGGAACCTGAGCAACCTTCTGAGCAAAACCTGCTACCAAACCATAGCAATTAAACACAGACTTGAAATTCTAAAATAAAACATTTCATCTAATACTAACGAAGGGTTGAAAATTACTTGTTTTTTTTCATATATCATCATTCCGGGAAGCAGGACAATTCACAATCCTTTGTCTTAGATTAAGACCAATTAAACAAGGTTGCTGCTGTAAATAGCATGTAGCACAAGTTCATATTCTAGCTGATGGGCTCAGAAACATGGACCATGAAGTTGCTTCCCAGACACTGAAACTTCATTACAGACTGACAGACAAAACTCCCTGTCACAGGGTGTAGCAGTCAAAGGAGCTATATGCAAAAATTTAAGTAGCAGTAATTCCACATTCTTAGAACATAGGACTCATGAAAGAAAGAACAGGATCTTAGAGGAAATTAAACAATTAAAGAGTTAAACCTGACAGAAAAGGACAGCAAAGCGTGTCATCAGCCCTGCACACTGCTTACTCCCAGGCGAAAGGAGGAGCCACTGACACACAGCCATTTGGTCACCGTACTGTGAAAGGGACATACCTGGGTCAATGATAGCCAGTGTGCACACTCGGTAGTATTTTCCGCATGCTGTGCCCAGTTCAATGTTGTTGCCGCTATAATGATGGACACCAGTCTTAGCAAGCATAGCATAGTACTCAATTTCTGATTTTCTGAAATTCAAAAGCCAGCTGTTAGAAACAATTCTAGTTGACTGCAACACAACCAGAGTAGCTATAACTCCAATCACATTTGAACCTTACTGTTTTCCTTCCCACACAGAAAAACATCTATTCCTTACCAGATAACATCACTACTGTGTGCTCAGAAACCCTTATCCAAAAGTATGCTGAAGGTATGCAACTTCAAACTCACTGCTAGAGTGCAAATCTTTGAGGCTGCTCCTACACACACTCATTGCTACAGAAAGGAATGGGATTCTGGACTTCCAGACTTCTGAAAGCTTTTAAGAGCTAAGCTGAAGTGCATCAACGGTGACCCTTATTAATGCTAATGCCCAGTGGCAAGATACTGAACAGAAATCTGGCTGTGAAAGAAACTTTCATGGTGTTCTTTTAAAAAATGTCAGTCTATATTCCCTTCTGACTTTCACCAGGAGATTCTAGTGGCCCATATTGCTTCTCAAGCACTTGGGGGATCCCCACTAACATGCCGTCTACTATAACAGTCCTGCCATTTCTCAAGCATTTCATCTGGATTTTCTGCATTTACAGTTTCCTGAATCTATCAGTATCCCTTGATAACAAAAAGGGCCCAGAAATTCAACACAGAAAATGTCAGGAAGTTGATAAAGATATAATTATCAGAAAAAGCAATTTCACTAGCCAGGAACCTAAATTTAGAACTTACTTGAACAGCAAATTTTTCATGCTTCAAATATTTTAAAATTGGTGCCAACTGCCAATTTTCCTACCTGTAAAATGATTTTCCAATACACTACTTAGGAAAAAAAAAAATATCAGAAATTAAGCTGCATTATACTTTTAGTGAATGCCAACACAGTTTGAAGAGCTTCCAGTATCTCTAGTAGTGCAAACTCTTTGAAGTAAAAAAATGTTGGGAGGCATTTCAACACATCCAGACCTGAAAACATTATACACCTAACAAGCCATCACTGTTATTTCATAGCACTCTGGAATATGCCAGTAAAGTGTTCTGCATAAATAATTCACTGTAACAATTAGCATGAGTACATGTCATATTTGTACAAAAAAAAAACCCCAAAACCAAAAAACACCCAACCCAGACTCTGGTTTTGGTTTTCCCTACATCTGCTTACCTCAAAGCGGGACAGTTGTTGGCTAGGATGACCAGCTTGGCTTTGCCCTGACGAATCATTTTCAGAGTCTGTTTGTATCCTAGCACATATTTACCACTTTTCATAACCAGCTGAAGCCTCGAGTTTATGGACTCTAGGGACTTTTTCTGAAAAAGATGTAAGAGAGACATCACTGTGTGTTACACTACATTTTGCAAAATGGTGGAGAACATAAAAATATGAAGAAATTCCAAAAAGAAACAAACTCTTAATCATTTCCCCCTGCATTTGCAATGCAGAGTAAGAAAAGACAGCCTACCACGTGAGCATAAGAAAGCTTGTGTACAAGGGGGTTGCTGATACTGTTTTCACAACTTTATAAAAATACCACTTAGCCATGTATCTTTCAATAGGAAAGTATATCTTAGAGCACTGCTGCTGCTATCTACGTTAATCAGTAACACCTAGGTGTATTTGACAGGCTTTATCACTCAGTCACTAAGGTTCAAGCACTAAATAAATCTGCATTGCAAATCTAAGGCAGTTTTGGAGTATGTCACTTCCTAGGATGAACACTAATATCCATTAGCAGAAACATGGAATCACATGGAATATTGGGCTGACAGCCCACAACAGGAATGCAGCGCTCATGACAACAGGTTAGTGATTTTGCCAGGACGAATACGACCATCCAGAAGAAACCCACACCCGCCAAATCGCCCGAAAAGACAAGAGTACGGCCGGAAATGCAAAAGCTAAGCTCCACCCCCAATAGGAACCCAGCACCAGCTCGGTCTTCTCCAGCTAGCACAGGGGTCCTGTAAAACAGCCCAGGATAGTACACAGGAGAGAACCAAGGACAAAGAAGCTGGTGGGAAGTGGTCGCAGGGCGCGGCTGGACAGCCTCTATAGAGATGGCACGGTCCGAACTCTGAGGGAGGCGACAGGCGCCTCCGGCTGTGCCCGAGGGGGTCCCCTCCCCAGATCAGGCCAGGGTCCTCTATGCCTCAGGGCTGCGCCATCAGCCCCACTCCGCCGCTCCGTCCCGCGCAGTGCCCGACGCTGGCGAGGCCGAGCCGTCACCACGTGAGACCGGTGCGGCCCGCTCCCACTCACCGTCTTCTTCGCGGCTACCATGTTGCTGCCTCGCGTCGGATCTGGCGGTAACTGCGAGAGAGAGGTGAGCGAGGGAGAGGTGAGCGAGGGAGGTCTTAACACCCAGCAGGAGCCACCCGTGCAACGCAGGCCAAGACCCACTCACCGGAGACGTGCGGCCAAGATGGCCGGGCAGCCAGAAAAGAGTGATCTCTCCTCAGGCACCGCAGATCCCCGCGCGGCAGCTCTCGCGAGAGCCGCGCGCGGCCTCCCCGCTCCACCCGCCAATACGCCAGCGGCCGGCCCGGGCGGGGCGTGGCGGCGGAAATCGGGGCCTGGCTGAGCGCGGGGCGGGGTCAGGGAGCCAGGAGGGGCCAGGCCGCGCCGGGCCTAAGCAGAGGAGGATGGCTGTGCGGTCTCCGGTTGTGGAGCGGTTGTACAGAGCGATTGTAGTTGCCCTTTTGCGTGAGGCTTCAGACGCTGACCAATGAATCCGCTTGCAGGGGTCAGTTGAGCCGTCTGTCCGCCGTCGGGACTCTCACCTGTCCACTGTGAGGATTGTCACCTGTCCGCCATGGGCTCTCTCACCTGTCTGCTGTGGGGACTGTCACTTCTGCCACAGGACTAATGGGAAAGGAGAAAATAAATCTCGTCATCGCAGGGTGCTGGAGCAATAGGTAGACCTGCTGTTCTGATTCCTGTTTCCCTGCTGTCAGCCCTGAGCACACCGGAGCTCTGTGAAGCAGCTGTACCCTCATTCCTCCAGGCCTGACAGTGGCTGCTTGCTCCTGGTTCTGCACTGCAGTCAGAAATAAACTGTCCCGTTGAGACACAGCCCCAGACTGAGCCCGGATTTCAAGTGCTAGGCATGCCACTGAGTTTGGGAATAGCTCTGGGCCTGAGGCTGTCTGCGTTAGTGGGTTCAGCTTTGGATGCCGATAGGGTGGACCTTTTGGACCCAAAGCCTTAGGGTCCAAACCAAGGCTTCTGGTTTTGCTGGGGGTGATGGCACATCTCCCACCTGGATGTGTGGTGCTCTTAACACATTTGAGAGCAGCTCAGTCCTCTGCTGTGCTGGAGTCATGGTGCAGGGAAATTCCTCCTACCCTGCATGAGGTCTGGAAACCCTCAGCTCGCAGATTAGCTTGCTGAACACACACATACAGACACACACTAGTTATGAACATGGCTATGATGTGAGGTTCTCGTTTTCAAGCTAAACTGCAGTCCATCCCACAGTGGTGTCCAGGACAGATGTCCTGGGGTTGGTGCAGAGAGGAGCAGCACGTACCAGTTCAAGTGGTGTCTGCCTGGGCATTGCAGGGATGAACAATGTGGGTGTTCAAGGTGTGAGTTTGGGGGGGTTCCTCTGTGACACACCCCCAGGGGAAGGCCCATGGGTCCAACCATGGGACAGCAAGACTTCTGCTGGTACGACTTCGGACACACTGCACCAGAAAGGCACCCCAGCATATACAAAGCTAACGTAAGTTTTTCAGCATTTGCCTGGGTTAGCACAAGGATGGGAGAGCATTGCATTTGTTGGCTTTAGGAAGTTTGATACATTTATTCCTACCATCTAATTGTGGCTGGTTTTAATTCTTTAAACTTTTGCCTGGTTGCTTGTGCTCAGGTGAAACACTCATCTTTTCTTGCTTATTGAGATTGCTAGGAAGAGACTATAAAGCTCAGTGGGGCTCATGAAATCCTCGGTGCAATTCCTTTTGACTATGCCATGTTTTGCATTATCTTTCAAAATGTGGGAGCTGTGCACAGTCTGGACAGGCAATCACAGATTCCTGAGTCATGACTGGAGTAAGAGTTTAATGGCCATCCTACAGCTGGGTACACATGCATCCACTTCATCTACTTCAGTAGAGATGGCAGCTGAAGGGTTTGGAAGCTCACTGGTGCACAGGCCACTGCATCCGACTGCAAAACTCTCCTTGGCCACCCTTCCCAAGGAAGGGATGAAGGAAGGAGAATAAACATTGTTTCTTTTTCTTTTTTTCTTTTTCTTTTTTTCTTTTTCTTTAAATATAAGAAAGACAACCTAAATGTATTACTACATCAAAAAAAAACCCCAAACTAGTGGCAGAGATTTCACTGTATATACAAGGTGTTAAATTTTCATTTAAACGTCTCATTATCCTTACTTTTTAATGTTCATTGTCTTCACTTACTGAGCTTATTGCCAGTGCTCAGAGAATCAGCAGTACCAATGCCAGTGTGAGATTCCAGTGGGATGAACTTCAAAGACTACCTCAGATCATTTTGATGCTAATTATTTTAAGCAACCTGCACAAAATAAATACCCAGCTTAATCTATTTCAATCTAATTATAAAAGCAATATCTGGTTTTGGTTTTGACTCAGAGGACCCTTGAGAATGAAAGAAAAAAACCTTTAAAACCACAGAACCAAACTAAATCTGGGCCCAACTATCTCACAGAAATATATTTAGGTACCAAAAAACCCACCATGTTTCTATTAACAACTTTTGTTTTTAACAAAACTTTTAAAAACTTTTAAGAACTTTTAAAAGTTCTTAACTGTGATGCACTCTTTAGACTTTATATATCCAATGGATAATCCTTGAGCAAAGCTTTTCTCTGCAGTTTAAGCAGGGATTTGAGACACAAGATGCTGAATTACTATTTTTTTAAGACAATGCTCAGAGTTTCTATAGGAGCCCATGGGATTTGAGCTCTCTTGGCTCCTGGAAAAAAGTGCCACTACTGTGTGGATATAAGTTCCAGCTCTGCAATGTTGCTTGTTGACTACTGAAAGATGAAGGAAGCTATTATCCTTGTCATTTTGTACCCTGGTGCCAAAATGGGTATGGACCTTCAGACAGTGTAAGTAAGGGCATTTATACTATTTGATTGTGGTGTCAGAGTTGTGAAAGAAAGGGATTTGGTTCCATCAGCATGAACTCTACAGAGGCACAGAAATCATGCAGAATTTTCTCACCATTCCTTACAGATGCACCAAGAGACATTTGCTACTACACTGTTTATGATAAGGTTTTCTTCTTGGAAAGTAAAAAAACAACCTCTGCATTGATTTGTGCAGAGCTGCATTGGTCTCGTCTGTTCCCTGTGCTCACCATGAACAGACTAAGGACAAGACTGTGACTTGCCTGGAAGGGCAGGGGGTTTTCAGCTCCAAACACACTCTCAAGGACACAGAACACAGAGGTTACAAGTGGATTTTATTCTATTCTATTTTATGTTATTTTACGTTATTTTTCTGAACCTGCTCCAGAGCTGATGTTCACAAGCGTGGACACGAGGTGCATGTGCAGCCAGGAGCAGGCTGATGCCTTCATCAGTTTAGCTGGAAAATAACATCCTTTGGAGCTTGGCAAAGGCAAGTCAGAATGCTGCAGAGAGTAGCAGCAAGACAAGACCAGCAGTGCCTGTTAAGAGTGAGAATGTGAAGAATGAGGATGGGGACCAACCACACACAAAGAAGTGGAGTTTTTTTCCACGGTATGACATGTATCAACGACAAGCACACTTCTGGTCTTCCAAAAGTCACTCTGCCACTGTGCTTCTTGGCTGGTTGAGAGGATCAATATCCCTGGTCACTCCCTGGTTGATGAAATCTTATTAGCTGTACTTGTATTCTTTTCTTGGCCTCACTTGCATAGTTTAGTTACTCGTTGGGTAGAGTTGATAATGAAATGTTTTGAAGCCTTCGATTTCTCAAGTGGCAAAGACAAGACAGGTCTTGAAATGGTTTGTTAAGCCAGAGCACCCTGATAACAGGGACTCAAGGTGTCAAGATAAGCACCAGTAATAATTTAAACTGATCTCCTTG
>JANIJG010012403.1:0-15373 GCA_024611175.1 Megaceryle torquata
GGTGACAGACACTGGAACAGGCTGCCCAGGGGGGTTGTGGAGTCTCCCTCTCTGGAGATATTCCAAACCCGCCTGGATGCGTTCCTGTGTGAGCTGGTCTAGGTGACCCTGCTCTGTCAGGGAGGTTGGACTGGATGATCTTTTGAGGTCCCTTCCAGCCCTTGACATTCTGTGATTCTGTAATACAGTCATGGACAGAGTTCAGAAAAGCCAGGACTGTTCTCTGGAATCAGGCTAACTCTGATGCAGTTGGTTTGGATTCCTCTGTGTAGTTCTTCACTGTCCTATACAGTTACAGGTTTGTGAAATGGACAGTTGTGTACAGGCCATACAGACAGAAACTCCATACAGCAGATCAAAGCAGGCTGTGAAGTATAACATGAGAAAATATGTCTTTACTTGTAATATTAAAATATGTAGAAGTAGTTTTTCTGTGTTGCCTCTGTTCCCCATTCAAACTTATTCAGGGATAAATACTTGACTTAATTTGAGAATAAAAAGATACTAGTCATTAAACAAAATCCTTGGATTCAATATAAAGGCAAATCTTGTATAGCTGTGTAAGAACTTTATCCCATTCCCTATATCTGTATCCTCTGTGAGAATGAAAACATCTATTATCTCCCTCAGCCTGGAGCACAGTTACCCATTCACCATCCAATTTCCAGCCTGAGAGAATTGAAACTCAAGGAAAAACAGAGTCTTATTGGAAATGTAAATATATTAAATATATCTGAACAAGTTCTTAATAGGTGGTTGTTAAAGCACTCCCATTTTGCTATCCTCAGACAATTTATGTTTTGTAGATGGATGGCAGCTTTTCTTGGTTTTCCCCAGCTTCTGTAACTAGCATTTAATCTTACAGGTGTCATGCTACCAGTAATATTAAATATATGGAAGAAAACCCACATTTGCTTATCAGAAAAACATTCAGATAGTAGTAAGAATTCAGGACAGATGAAGAGAAGAGGGAGATATCTGAACACTGGAGTGTCTTGGATTTTGAACAGATGCAGACACACACATCCATAAAGATTTTGATGAGTTGAATGCTATCAGGCTGACTCACCTTGCCTCAAAACAAGAGGCATATAGAGCGTCCTTCTCTCATGGAAGTGGGAAGGGGAAAAGCTCTGGTACTCTACCAGGCAGGACCTGTCTGCCTTATTATGTCTGTTACAGGATACATAGGTGTCTGCCACCAGGAGAACTCCTACAGAAGTCTGACACTCTCCCAAGAGGCTGCCAAGAGGTTTGCTGTCCCAATTCGTGGCACTGCTGATTTCTGGAGGAACTTCCAGTCTTCTTTTTCCCCTTATCACATCATTTCTACTTCCAAGATTTACATTTGTTGCAGTTTATATGATAGCTGACTACTGTTTCTTCTTGCCTCATCCTTTATCTATCTTCCAAAATATTAATAACCTGTAAGTTATTCAACAACCTTCTGTTTGGAGACAGCCAATCTAAAAATGCTGTATAAAAAATAGATCAATGAGACTTTCTTTTCCTGTAATTGATTTTTTCTCTCTTAAAGCACATGTAAAATTGTCAGGAGTGATGCCAAGAGTGCTTACTTAATTGTTAAAATTACATTGATGTTCAGTGAAATGTAAAAAAATCAAATTCCTGTATGATTTTTGAAATTTTATTTCATCTTCAAAGCCATGTAGCTATTTTTGAAACTGTCACCTTGTCTCTTTCTAATCATTTTATCTGTAATTATGTTCTTTAGTTTCTTTAAGTAAGCACACTTAATTCTGACTAAATTAATAGAATTAAGACTCTGAGGTTTTTTATCTTTGCTTTTCGAACTCCATGACAAAAACAGACAAATGTGATATTAAGTAAAAAGAATTGAAAAATACAAATGTAAACAGGAATTTCAGGATAAATTTCAAGCCTATACTTAGCAAATTCAAATGCAGTCGATATCAAACGTTGTTTAGGTTAAAAAATAAAATCCATTATGCCTGGAGCATAATTAAAAATATATTAAAAGCAAGGTTTTTATGTGGGCTTCAGCAAGACTTGGAATGAACTAACACATGCTTGGTAAAGCACCAAGCTCAGTAAAAGTTCTTTCATGCTTAATGTCTCCCTGATAGCAGCACAGGCAAATTTTGCCTTGCATGCTTTCACACTGTTTTTACAGATCAAGATGAAAGGCATGAACAAAAATCTCAGCTACCACATTGTTTTTGAGAAATGTGTCCTATATTCAAGCTTCTCCTTGGATTTCATTAAATCTTAATAAACAGTGTTATTTGCTACTCCATACTTTTCTGGGAAAAAAAAAAAAAAAATCTTCTAAACAATTCCACAAAGAAATCTTATTCTCAGCTCTGGAGGTGCAATTCCTGTCCTTCAAAAATTTTTCATATTTTATTATTTTTATCTTAGAACATAGGGCTAATCGTTTTTCACAGAAGGTTAGTGCTCATCCAATTTCATGGGGTTATTGGTTCATATCACAGATGTAAAAAATGCAAGTGTTGGTTATTTCATCTTTTCTAAAAATACAGACTACTGCAGGACAGAGTAATGGCATTTGGCTTATCTCTCAAGCACAAATATAACTTGGAGACCACTGGTGCATTTTAGGAAAGTAGCACCAATTCCTCATGTAAAATGCCAATCTCATTACAACATTCTCTCAGCTGCAGTTCTCCTAAATAGACTATTAGTACCAACTGCTAATATTTTTTCCTTGCAATAAATAAAATGTATATGCAACTTCACTGAAGTTTTTCAAGCTATTGGTAAGTCACCTGAGGCAAGCCTTAGTCCCTGAGCCAGAAGGAGATAAGGTTCAGCACAAGAAGGATTCTTAGTTGTGGTAGATAGGAAAAGATTGAGGTCAAGTTTATCATGTCCTACAGAACTTTTGTTTTTCATCATAGACTCAGATAGGGATGATGGGAGATATTTGCCTCAACTAAACTGTCTAAAAATAAGTTGTCTAGTCTGAACAGTTCAGTTGCCTTGCTATTTTCTAATCATTGGAGAGGCTTAGCAATGTCAGTCTAGTTTTACAATTAAGTTAATTTTAACACGAATCCCACTTACTTTACACCTGAGTGGATAACTAATTTGTAGGTCCGGATGCAAAATACCATTTTTTTTTTATTGTTTAATTTTTGCCAATACTTCAGGGATTCTAGCATACAGATGCAGTTCTATATAAAGATCTCTGGAAATGGGCGCGAAGAATTTGGGTTCTGCTGCTATAAAATACCCTCAGAAAACCAAGAGAGAGTTCCATGCTACTCAGTTCAAAAAACAATTCAATAAATCTGTATAAGATAATGTATATAGTTGATGAGTGACAGGAATCACGTCTGTTTCTCTGAATATGCTGGCCTCAACAACAACAACACATTGTTATTTATATTAACTACATATATATTAATATATAATATATATATTATATATATTTATATTAATTACAGGGTAGTTCTTCCATGTCAGACTATAGTGAGGCCACGGGGTAACAGCAGCCACTACATAGAACACTGCTCTATGCCAGTTGTTGGTAGGTTGACAGGCAGGCCAAAGACTTTATGGACATGAGGGATAAATATATGTCCCTGGATTCTGGTCATGCCTAAGAAAGCTCAAAGCAGCATTAGCAGGAACTTAGGAAAAACATCTTCTAAGACATTAGTCTGATAATTATCAGAAACTCCAAATTAATTTAAAAGTTAGGCTTATTTACAAAAGACTACACTTTGTAAAAGTAAACCAATTAATCCTGGGCTGTAGATTCACACCCGCAGGGCATGTGAATTCCATTTCCAAGGCATTGCTGTGATTTGTCTCGCTGCTTTTCTCTTTCTCTCTATATTTACCCACACTAAAAAAAGGGCATCACTTGTGATTTTTTTATTAGCCAGGTGTTTATGAAAGGAACCACACTTGATACTGCAGGGGTCTATTCATGTCACCTTGCAAATGTAATCATACTGCATTATCAGCATTACACTGATATGCATGCTGTACATATTAATATAAAATGTATATACTGTATAAAATTTAATTCAGTGATCAGTGTTTGTAAATAGTCTGAACTATCATAAAAGGGCAAACTTGTGTTAATTTCACCTGCAGCTCATATGACGTAAGCTGATCATAGTCTGTATAACCAGAATATCAGCACAAAATGAAGTATTCTTTCTTAACACACGTATAACATTGCCAGAATGAACATCTCATGATTTCCAACAAGACCAATACTTGGAATAATAGTAAGCTGTTGCTAAAGAATGCAAAATTGGGTATAAGTAGAAACATCACCAGTATAGGAGCATAGCATCAGTACATAGCCAAAAGTAATACACTCAGTGTTGATCCATTCACACTAAAGAAAAGTAAAAAATACCTGAAATCAGAAGGAGGTATTTCAGTGAATAGTACAGCAGCAGGTGCACAAGCATTACTGCCATCTGCGAAGCAGATTCGGCAATGCTCGTTAAGGTGTAGTTTTGATTTGATTTGATTTGATTAATGTAGTGTTCATCCTCTTAGGCATGTACTCATTTCCATAGTACCCAGCAAGCCAGAGCAGTGCAGCCCAGAGAGACTTAACAGTCTAATATTAATAATAATTTAATGATTCTATGGAGCATGCTCTATATTCAAAGAACTCTACAAATATTAACCAACTAATACAAACTAATGCTATTCCTTTACTATCTCATGATATTAATGAAGCATGTTATTTATTCTCCATCTACTCTTTCATATTTTTAGCTCTTTGCATTTGAGCACTTTATGGTAAACTCTAGAGATCAATTTGCACAGCTAAGAAAGATGCATACATGCATAATACCTTTTACAAACTCCTCCTTAAATTGTGTCTACTGCAGAATGATCTTAAAAGAAGATGGTTTAAAATGAGGCATCCCACAAAGATTCCAGTTTTGTGATATCGTGAGTTAAGTATTGATGAAACCAAAAGGTTTTCAGGTAAAATGAGAGATGGTCAGAATTTTCCTGAGTAATTTACTGTCAGAGAATGGCAAGCACTCAAAAATCTTCAAATGTCCAGTCCAGCTTTCCTGTGGAGGGAAAGCCCTGAGACAAGGCCCAAGATCATCCAACTGGATGTAGACCAGTATGTTTATGGGTCCAGCGTAGCAAATTCTTACTGGTCCCATGGCTGGACCTCACCAGATGCCTTTCCAATTTTCTTAGCATGGACCTGGAAACTTCTGAATCCTTGAAACTTTGAGAAATTTATAGTTTTATTTTAGCCTCCAAGTGTGCCCATGAGCTACTGTTCCTGACTGCTCACACCTCCTGCATGCTGAATCATGATCTGGCTTCTGAATCCAGAGTAAGCCAGCTACATCTCCTGATGGGGAAATCTGGACATAAAATAAGTGGAAGAGAGTCACGTGTTCCCAAGTGCTACTTCATTGTCCGAGCCAGCTGGTGAGAAGAGTTGAAGATGAGTTGGATTTCAGTGTGGTTACTAAGAGCAGCAGTGAAATTTTTCTGGACATCTGGACTTCAGTCTCAACAGGAACAACTAAAACTTGGCCATTTCTACATCTCAGGAATCCTGGAGAAAAGAAACGGAATAAGGAACTTTGGAACTTCAGCTGTCAGATGGAATGTCATGTCTGAAAGAAACATCCTATGTTACAATTTTGAAATAAATGTTGTTTGATCTTTTTTTTTAAGTTTGTCTGAAGATTTGAGGTTTCTGGTTTTTTCATGATGAAGCATTTGTGTCCAAAATGTAGGTTACCGAAAAAGAACAACTCTGGTTTCCAAGATTTAAGTAAAATCTAGTAAGTTTCATGGCAAAGAAGCATATGGAAGTATGTGGACAGTAAAGGTTTACCTGACAAATTAGCTCAAGCACAATAGTAGAAAAAAAAAACAGAGCAGTTGAGCATGACTCCAGGATGTCACTGCTGTGCTCAAACCAGAAGAGCAGAGGAGGTCCAGAGAGGGTAATCAGGGTCAGCTGAGAGCCCAGACATCCCCAAACAAATTTGTCATGGCCAGAGAAGTTTGAGGAGAAGATAGCAAGAGAAGCAAGTAGGGTCAAGTCAGGGCCAAGACCATCAGAAATGGGCATAGGTGCACCTGCATAGTGGTTCAGGTGAGCAGCTGGGGCAGAAGCTGGTAGAGGCTCTTGAGCCAAAGGGCTGAGGGTGCCCCAGATGAGGGTCCTCACAGCCTCTCTTTGCAGGGCTCCTGGCACAGCTCTCTGCCCCTTGGTTGCACTGTCCCATCACTCCATTCCACCAGCCCCAGCTGAACCCACAGAAAGTGGTGGGACAACCTGCAGAGCTTCTCAGTGCACTCAGGGCTGCGACAGATACATGGCAGTCTGTTATGGGACTACTTGGATTTATCCTACATGTGCTCTGCCTTGCTATTAAAAGGGGAACTAATTCCCAAGAAAAAAAAAAAAAAGTTCCTTGAAATATTTGGAGGAAGGGTTGTAAAAGAAGTAATTATTCCAAACATGGACGTAGCAGTAGGACACTACAGCAACTTGAGGATGTAATAGAGAACACAAACTTAAATGCAAGGCTCGTAATATTATTATACTTGCTGCTTGTCCTGTTTGTTAATCTTTACTAAACAATAAGCCTCTAGAAGAGACTATTCCTAGTGCAGTGTGCCCAGTGAGTTTTCTGGCTTCTCCTCTCACTTTGTGACTATCCCAGTCATCATTATTATCCTCTCTAGCTTCATAGCTCTGATTCTACTGTAAGTGGTTATGTCAGGTGGTTTAAACTGCTCCTGTCTCCTCTTTAATCATTCCCCAAACCTGTAACAACAATCTAAACCACTCCATATTGAATTTTATTTCTATTTTGCTCTTCCCTTGTTCTTGCCCTCTTCCTACCTCACTAGGTGATCAGAAGGATCAGAGGAGAAATCCTGAATTTTACAGTGCTTGGCATATCTACATGTAATTGGAAGACTCGGTTCTGAGCTAGGGGATAAAGTTTATGCTGGTCTGATACCAATTATGCTATCTGTTGCCTTAGGAAACCTTACTTCATGAGATAAAATGCAAAGGAGAAAATTACACAAAGGAAGGGAACAGCTGGTGCACTCCTACACAAATTCAAGAGCCCAGATGCACAGACTTTTGGACCTGTAGTTACAGAATCTTGGCAGCTTTAGGTGCTTGCAATATTTAATGTCAATGAGGACTGGGTGAATTGCACTGTCCTCAGAAACTTGAGTTCACTGTTCATACCACCTTCATAAATACTAAAGATGGGTGAACATGAGGGAAAACTTTTAATTGAAAATATAAACATACATATATAAGTCAATGAGCAGGTGGTGGCTTTAGCTGATAAATTCTCAGTCTGCCTTTTGAATAAGAAACTACAGGAAGCAAGAGGGACCAGGACATCACAGTTGCTATTTCTGATGTTACATTAGGTCACCTCTCACAAGTATTGCAGCATCGTGGAATTATGTACTGTTTATACTGTGGTGTCTTGTATACTTTCTAAGCCTTGGGACTTGGACCTTCATAACCTGGCTTTTTAATGTGATCACATGAGATGCTGAGAAGTATGTATTTGTAACATTTTAGGTGTAAGACTGAATAGGGAAATTTTAGTGTGATACTGAGTCCTGGACCTGTGCTGGTATATTTCAGTTATTTTATGATGGTGGGAAATGGGTGAGTGTCTAGAGGATGGATGAATGAATGAATGAATGAATGAATGAATTCTGCTCATCTGGACTGGACTCCATGACTTTACAAATATGTAGTTAAGTTAAATTACATACTAGTCTCAGTTTTAGCTGTTTCATGTGCTGTTCATATGGAAAGGTTAAAAATTTCTATTTAAATAAACTTACAAAACACCCTCATGGTAAGAACATCTCTTAGATTGTAAAAACTGTTTTTCCACGGTTCTTTGATAACTCTTTATTTGAAGGATGTAGCATTTTTTAGTTCAGCTGATTTTTTTTAAATCTCATATTTTAACTTTGTATTACTTATTTTTTATTATTTATTGTACAGGAAGTAGTCCTGATGAGAATATCAGAGACTTCAAGTTCTTAAATGGATTTAGGTTTTCAAGTTTTAACTCTTTAGAAACTATAGGTCTTTGAAAGCATGTATAGGATTAATACATTAGATGCCAAAAATTATAATTTAAAAGGTAATGATAGAAACAGCTGTAATTTTCTAGATACACTATGAAAATATCCAATAACTTTTGGATACTATACTAGAATTTTCTTCTACTAATTAAATCTAAATGTACAACCACTAAGGAAATGAAAAAGTCTTCCGTAATGAATGTAAATTTCAGAAGACTTTAAAACATTTAAAAATAAAATTAAAATTAAAAGTGTGGTATTACTTAGAAGTCAGTCACCACAGCTGCCTAAAAAATTCTGTATGGTAATGTCATATACAAAATCTTTTTCTAAAATAGGACTATTTCAAGTTCAGTAAACATATACCCAGGATTTACTCCCTCTTTAAGGGTCCTTCTAAATCCTTAACATGTTAAAGCACCTTTGATTTCTTGCAGCCTTGGCATTTCTTCTGCATCTGTTGATATCATCAGCCCATAACACTTAGAAGAAGGAAGCTCCATTTCCAAGTCCAGGGAAGAGTGATTATGAATTCAATATGCCAACAGAGAAATTCAAACAGAGGTTGAGTATCCTGTATCTTATTAGTGCATGTCATTGCTATAAGTCATCTAGGTTGTTTTTTAAGTCATCTCAGTTCAACATTAGGAGAACTTCTGGACACGTCTGGATTTAGGTTTAAATTTATAAAAGACCATTTCCCCAAAATGATGTTTTTATAAATCACGTGCAGTAACGTCAAGCACTGAGGGAAACCAGGCTAGTAAAATTCTGCTCACACTGAAATGAACTGCAAAACTCCAGTTATCTTCAGAGGAGTGGAAGTTTTACCAAATTAATCAAGTATCAAAAGCTGGATTAGAACGGGAGGAAAGAATATTCTGACCTGGCAATCAAAAAGAAAGTACTTTTTCAAACTCACTGAAATAGGTGGCAAAATAAACTAATCATTGTGGACCCAAGGTATCATCTTTGCTGTCTATAACAGTCTTTGTTTTAAAGAAACAAGTTATATCGAGGCATGGGAGGAACAGAGACCTGGAAATCATTATATAGTCACCATGTCAACTTCCCAAGGAGCTGAATGCTATCACCTCCATTTCTGACATGGGCTAGCCTATTCCTTTATATAGGAATAGTATATCCAACTAGTATATAGTATATCCCCTAGAAATAGTATATCCAACCAAAGAATTTAACAATATTTAGATTTAGAATACAAAACTGTATAAATAATTTAAAATTTAGTACATTTTTTTTCATCTAAGTTGTCTGCTCTACAGACTTGCTAAAAAGTTGGACTCTATTATTTAAAAATATGTTCTCTGTAAATTTCTTAGGATGGAAGACAATAACATTCTATTTAAAGGAACAACATTCCTAGCTTAACCTAAAACCATCACATTAGGTATAAGTCTCTCTCAGCGGATCAGGACTGAAAAAGTCACTTTCTGGAGAGATTTTAATGCTGAAGGAGGCAGTTCACAATTTGTTTCAAAGGCAATAGTCTTTTCTATGATTTTTCCTGTCATCGGAATTTTGAAGACAAAAATAAATTAAAGTGAAGATTGAGGAAAATAGATTGCAGGTCTTGTTCCTAGTGTGTGCTGCATTTTCTGATACTGTAAATGACACTGAGATTCTAATAATCTAATTGCCCACTGGGACCTAGACCCTATCTGATTGAAATAAAAATACAGGGAATGAGAAGAAAGGGGACAATAAAGGCAAGAAACAGGTGACATATGCTGTCATGTAGATTGGCAACTGATCTTTGAATTGTGCTTTGGCTGCTAGATAGAGATGAAAAATGGCATTATCCCAACACAAATATACACACAAGGAAGAATTCCAGAAACTGAACATGAGAAGAGTAAAGAGCTTCAGGAGAGCTCCAAAGTCTTTTCAAATCAGTAATAGTGCCCTGATTTAATTTAACAGGGTTTGGTTCAGGTTTTGATTGAAACTTCCACCCCAAATTAATATTGTATGTTTAGCTGGAAAAGAATATTGATAGACCTTGCTTGATATCTATGCTCCAAATGACTACTCTTCCAGTGTTTGATAAATAATAGAGAGCATTTTAACCTTGAAAGGGGCCAGGAAAAAATCAGAGAGATAAAGTTTCATCAGTGAACAGTGTCTTTTATGTAGTCTGTACTATGGCAAAGACTGATTCCCAGGTGAATCACCTTGAAATGTATTTTTCAAATATATTTGCCTGATAGAAATCTTGGTGACCTCAGAAAGGCAATGGTTTTTTCTTGTGTATATTTACATATCATCATTTACATCCTCTTTGCTTACAGCTCAACCTCCAGTTCTCTTGAAACATTATTTTAACATTTTTACCTGTAACTTCATGTAGGGCTTATGAAATATTAATAGCTTAACCCACCATTTATATTAAAGAAAGTTTTATGCCTGTGGTTATAGTTATGATTTCACATGATAGCCCTAGGGATAAAAAGAAATTGATTTAGCCTTCATAAGGACATCAGGTTATAACAACACTTTTAACCTTCTGTACACCAAAATGCAGAAGCTTTATTTCAGCAAATGATGAAATAGACAAAATAATGTTCTGTATTTAAAATACTGCTCAAACTCCCCCTCTACACACTGATATCTCATAACAGAGCTGGTTTATCTATGAAGTAAAATAAGATTATTGTAAAAGGTGTCATGTCTTCAAAGCAAGTTACCAGTAACAACTCCTATACTAACTGAGTGTTTTCTGGTTTTCCATCAACATGGATAATAAGCTAAAGAAACAATTATACCAGTGACCCAGCATGAATATAATAAACTCTTTAACACTGGCAACTTGAATGAATAAGCAGAACTTTCCAGATAATTCATACTTAATGTGAAACCAGTAATTCTGATATATTTGTCATGTATAAAATATACCTTTAAATCAATTTTAGTTCAATTAGAATTGCTTTTCATATAGAGAGAATGAGATCTGAGAACCACAGCCTAATTGTCCCATAAGCATGTGAACTCAAGTCATGCTCCACTTGGATACATCATTCCTATGCAAAGTTTTCTATTACAGTCTGTTTTCCCATAAGAAAGGAATTGCCATCATGTAACTGTCACAACTGTTGTACATAAGTAGGATTTAATCATCTAACTGCCACACAAATAACATATACAAATTTCATCTCTTGAAAAGCTTCCTTTGGTTGCATCCAAGTCCTTGAGGAGACACCTATGTTTTTAACTTGAGCCCCCTCCAGACAGCTACAGTTCAGCTCTGGGCCTCTCAAGAAAGGTAACTGTTACTGGTTTCACTGAACAGAGCAGGCCAGCATTTCTTTGTGATTCAGCATCTGTGCTCCACACACCTTTTCTGCATGTTGAATTTGCTAAACTCATATTTATTAACTTGTGGAGTTTGAAGACCACTCACTCATGATAGATGGGAGGGAGTGCTGGCAGATGGCTAAGATGCTTTCTCCACAAATTGAAGACTTAGGCATAGTTCTACCTGTGTAAATAAAACAAGTAAAGCTGCCTGAGTGTGAAAATAAAGGTAATGTGACTCTCCAAAGTTTAGCATTATTTTCTTTGTTTTTAATGAGAGCCATTGTGGAAACAGTGTCTGAAGTAGTCTGCAGATATTTTTGGGGGAAAGAGTCAAAAAAGATGATTAATCTGTATTTTAATATCAAAATATTTAAAATGTTTACTTTAAAGGATGTTTAAAAGTATTTGTAAATACTGGAGAATTTAGTGAGTGAACGTTTCCTTGTTCTTCCAGAGCACAGCGTTAAGAGCAGTAACTTCTTCCCTGAGGATATAACACCCTGCTGGGAGCTGGTGCCAGGTTTGCTGTGTTAGTGTGGGGAGATGTTTTGTACCCGTGCTAGAAGGCAAGGAGTCCTACACAGCAGTTTACTGAACACTGCCACACTCTCAGAACAGGCTTCAAAAGGCAGAAATCTGTGCCATTGCCATCAAACCCTTGGTTCGGGAAGAGGAGGACAGCAGCTCCCTTCATCACTGGTCACAAGGTGGGTTGGGAATCCTGACTGCCAAAGCTGGATCTCTGCTAAAGACCATTCTGTGGCAGGACACTCTTGTTTGCTTTTGTGAGAGCTGTGGCATCATGGGGGCAAATGAAAAATAAGATTCATTAGGTCAGTGATTAAGGGAGACATCCACAGCCTGCATGTTATTGGAAATTATGCTCGTCCTTGGTGGCAGACTCAGCAGGAAGAAAATCCGAGTGTGCTAATGAACTACATTTTTTGGGGAGCAGGGGTTACCTTTCCATAATGGGATAAAGGAAAATAAAAAGATTAAGAAAACTTGGTTTTAGAAAAGTACCTTCATTACCGCAGTGTTAATCATCACATTTAACCTTTAATGTAAATATAAGCTATAATGTTTAAAGAAAAGCAAGCCATAATCTCTCCTGTAAGCCAAATCTCTACTAGTGGCATTGTTGTTCTAATTTCACTGATGACACAAGTTCAACCCTGCATCAACAAAAAATTCTGATTACAAGAAGACAAAGATTTTATAGCTCCAAAAGTAACTTTAGTATTAATATTGCTAACTGGTGCACCATCTGAACTGTTTCAGATTTTGTGCTGTTTTACCTTAAGACACGAGAGAGTTTTGTTAGTAAATTACAGTGAATTTTAGAGATTGGTTTAGGTCTGATTTTTATGTGAGCATGGAATTGAAATTTTCATTTTTTTGGTAGATGGAGCATTACAGCATTTATAAATTCATATTTAGTTGTAAATGCCTATTTTTGACATCCAGCCAAAATTTGTATTTGTGGGATGAAGCTTTCATCATACTCAATGATAGTATGTGCTTTTATGAAATGTTAATCATAAAGCATGTCATATCTGTCTGGAAGGCAATCAGTGGATCAAAGAACTGAGAAAAAAAATATATATTTTTTTTTAATCAACTATACTTCCCTCTTGTTCTTACTATAAATAACTTTGCTCCTGTTTTATATTTAAAGCAAACTCACTGTTTTGACTTGTCAGTTTAATCGACTTCAATATAGAAAAACATACACTGATTTAATAACATAGAGATCAATCCCAGAATATTTAATTCTTCATTAGCTTTCACTAGTTGTCACTTGAACATTTATTACTCTGTCCTACACTATTTTTAAGTCTGGCTTTCTGCTTCAAGACTCTAGGGAGAAAAACCCCACGCCATCCTCATTTTAAATTATTTGACATATACACATTGGGATGAAACCTGCCACAATTAGGGATGCACAGGTTGTAAACTGAGTTGCACTGAACCATCTGAAGGTAATAAAAATTACTTATTCTCTAGGACAATCAATCCTTCAATTATCCACCAAAATCTGGGCTTGGATGTCAGCTATCCAATAATGTATCTGTTATTTGTCATGAAACACTGCCAGAAGCATTTCTTTTTCTTTGCAGATATAAATATGAAACACAGACATCAGACACACAGGGATGTCATTTCTTCTCAGGCCTGTAAAATGAATTTCTGTGTCTAGAAGGTCCCTTCTGCAAATGGTTTCTGCTCTGAGAAGGGGAGTGTCAAAATGTTTTTACCAACTCTGAAGTTGGATAACGAGGAGACGCTCCTCCTCCAGAGTTACATTTTCATGAATTGTGGCCACATGCCAGAGGGCTTGGAAATTATTATTCTCAGCCTTCAAATAATTTCTAGGGATTAAGTGCAAAATAATTGCTTTGAACAGATCATTTCACCCTGCAGTTAATTGGCCCATGAGACTTATGAAACCAAACACTTGACAATCTTGCCTTTTGATTCTTGGGAACTGTGATTGGAATATCTTAATATATTGTTTGACAACAAAAATAGAGTGACTTCCTGAAATCTTCATGATATTTCCTTTTTTTAATATTTTTATTATTGTTTAGGGCCAAACTAATCCTTTCCTCTCTTTCATGGTTTTGCTACACAAACAGAATGTTGAACCTCTCAACTTGAAGTCAGGGTTTTGAGTAAGCAGGACCCAGTCCAGCACCTATTTTGGGGATGAACTCATCATTCCGTATATCATCACCAGCAACAGAACAACACGATAGATGTGGACATGACAGTCACTACTAGCTGTAGTCATTACTACATAGGTAAGACCTATGAGACCTTAGGAGACCTTTCTCATTCCCAATGACTGTCACAAATTTTGTGGCTATGTCCATCCTTGCAAACTATACAGGATGAGTCAAGTTTTACAGTCAGGGTCATCCACTAGACAAATAACAGATGCTCTCTACTAACGCCATTCCCTTCCCAAAGGAAAAAGGAAGGGAAGAGGGAAAAAGAATTATTGATTAGAAAACTAAAACAGCTTTCATGAAAATAATAATATTAAAAAAATGGAATATATATATAAATATATACAAAACCAGTATTGAACTCAACATCCCCTGATGGCAGTTATGTCAGCATCACCACTGATGCTGTGAAGCAGGCACTGGGGATGTCCCAGACTGGACTCAGCAGCAGATGGGAACCAGATTCTGGAACTGGATTCAAGAACACACAGATTGGGACCGAAGGCAAAATGGATGGGATGGAATACCTCGTTGGTCAGTTTGGGGTCAACTGTCCTGTCTGCTCCTCTCCACAGGTTCAGCCTTTTACTTTCTGCACCTCCAATGTGGTACACGAGATCTAGCATTGGCCTTGGTCTGCACACCAACCCTTGGTAGTAACTCTAAACAGTGGGTGTTATCACTGCTGGAAGCAGAGACTGCCTGTGAAAATCTGCCATTAACTTCAGACAGTGCAGATATTTAGAAGAAACTGAGCTGAAAAGTAAAATCACTGAACAGAATTAGTTCTGTTCTCACTCAAACCAGGAAAGGTATATAGAAAGATCAGAAATCAGAATGACACAAATCTTGCCGATAGTCATCAGTCTTCTTTTGAACTCTCATTCTTGAACAATGTGATGGATTGTTGTCTCCCATTCCCAATTTTACTATTCTTTTGGCTTCATTTCTTTGAAATCTTGATGGTATGAGCAGTTTTTATATCACTGAATACAGCCTCATGCATTGCTAGACAACAAGCTACAGTGCATATACAGGTAATAGAGTTGATTTAGACAAGCAGTTTTGAATACCAGACAGTATTGGGAACACCAGCTTGGCTAAATTACCTGCTCAGAAACTTAAAGAAAAAAAAAAGGCAAAGAAAAAAATAAAATAGAAAAAGAAAAGAAAAGAAAAGAAAAGAAAAGAAAAGAAAAGAAAAGAAAAGAAAAGAAAAGAAAAGA
>JANIJG010012405.1:0-22755 GCA_024611175.1 Megaceryle torquata
TTTTTTTTTTTTTTTGGTTTTTTTTTTTTTTTTTTTCTTTTTTTTTTTTTTGTCTTTTTTTTTTTTTTTGGCTTTTTTTTTTTTTTTTGGCTTTTTTTTTTTTTTTTGCGCTTTTCTTTGCTTTTTTTTTCTGCTTTTTTTTTTGGCTTTTTTTTTTACCCCATGCAAATGGAAATTCTTGCTTAATGCCAGGAGTTGGAGCTTTTAAGGAGAGTGTTTCATACGGCACAGCTCAACATGCACCCATGGGTGCACGCCAGCCCTGCCCTGCTCACACTGCTCTGTCCACAGCTCCATCCTCCAAAGGAAAATTCACTTTTTCTTTCCCCTTCCAAATGGTGTTTTGCACCTTTGAGCAAAGGAAAACATAAGCAGGGGTGTGTTCTCCTACGCCAGATTTGTCTACAGACCATTTTGAGGGCTCAGAGCATCCCATGGCATAGGAGCCCTTGCAGGGGTTGTGTACCCACAGGCTCCACTGGCAGCAAACCTGGGGTGCTCAAGGGGGTTGTGCCCACACTGGGAGCATCACCAGGGCTGCAGCTCCTCTCTCCATAGGTCACCACCGACCTCCGGCACAGCTGCACCGACGGCCACACCGGCACCTCCGTGTCCGCCCCCATGGTCGCAGGCATCATCGCCTTGGCTTTAGAGGCAAAGTAAGTGCAACCTCGCTGCCGGCTTCTGGGGGATCTTTCCAAATTTAGTAGCTGGAAAGCAAAAGCAGAAAAGCAAAAGCAGTGTTTTGTTTGGTTTTTTTCTTTTAACTCCACTGGAGCAACTCAAAACGGGGCAAAGTTATTCTAAATTGCTTTGGCAAGGTTTGCTACAGCGTTGTTGTTTTGCATCTAATCTTCCTGTGGGTGTTTTATTGAGGTAATTCTTCACTTGTTGCCATGTGTTGAAAAGTTGGGGTTGGTGAGATAAGTCAGGCTTTTCATTTGCTTGCATTGAAGGCGCTGGCAGCCGGCTCCAACAGGAGTTTTATAAATACTTCCTGGAAAAAGGATGTCAGAAAACATCATGGAAAATGGAAAACGTCTGTAGAAGTGATGGTTCTCAGCAAGCATTTCATTTCTGGGGGGGAAAGGACTACTTTTGCATAATGCCAAAAAACTCACGTGGTGTGACCAGCAGCGATACGCTCCCCGGTTCAAACGAGCTGCTCTTGTCCCCATCCCAGTCCCAGCCTGGTCCTGTTGTGGCTCCTCAGCCCAGGAGCTGGGAAATAGGCTCACCCCTTGGGCATCTTCGTGTTGCTCTGTGAAGCATCCTCTCATGAGCTTCTCACTATTATTATTATTTTTTTTATGGAGTGGAAATAAAACCAAGGCTGGGAATCAGCCGCGGGGCAGCATCGCATCCAAGGGACGGCGATGGCCGCGTGTCGGCTCCAGTCCCCCTCTCCTGTTGGGTGAACATGTTTCCAGAGATGCTGTTTTCATTACAAATATATTAAAAGCTTCAGTTGTAATTTTGGAATTGTTTAGCTGAGCCATAAAACGCAACATTAAGTACCAGAGCTTTGGTGCTCAGGCACTCCATTATGACGAGAAGAAATAAATTGAATTTCTTTTCTCAAATGTTGCTTGAGAGCAGTATAAATCCCAGCTCAAGATGCTGAACCACAGACTGTAAGAAAAGCATGAAAAATTCTTCATTCTTCTGGGCTGGGGTCTTGTGGGAGAGCTCAAAAGCAGACAGCGCTCAATGCCCAGCAGCCTGACCACACAAACCTCACAAACCCAACGCAGGGCGGGTTTGGAAACACTTTGGGTTTCATTTTTCTGTTAAATGAGCAACCCAGGGTGGTTGGGTTGTTTGGTTTGTTTTTTTTTTCTTTTTTTCCAGCAATTTTTGCTGTTATTTGCTCTAAAGGGAAGGTTTGCTCAGCAGCCTGTGTCAGCGAGCTGCTGAGCCCTGCGCGCTGCCTCGGGATCTGCTTCATTCCCCATCTCCGGCAAGAAAATGGGGAAAACCTTCCTGATTTGCTCCAGTTATACTCCAGAGCATAAGAGCTAAATACCCTTGGCCAGGAGTAAATCCTGCAATGCCCGTGGGCACGTGGCATCCCTCCCCCTGGAGATGCCAACCCCCAGGCAGGGCATCAGCATTTAAATCCTTGCTCTTTTAGAGCAGGAAAGAGGTTTTTAGGTTGGGGTTTGTTTTGTTTTTTTTTTTTAACCCAGTGGGGTTCCCTGCTGCTGCTGGGAAGACTGGGAGCAGCAGAGCCATCTCATGAGCTACGTGTTGTTGCAGCCCCCTGCTCACCTGGAGGGACGTCCAGCATCTGCTGGTCAAAACCTCACGGCCAGTGCACCTACGAGCAGCCGACTGGAAGACCAATGGTGCAGGGCATAAAGGTGAGGGGCCCCGGGGCTGGTGGCAGTGTGGTGAAAATGGCCACAAAAGGGAAAATAAAGGTCCCTAGAGCTTCTCTCATGGGAGCATTCACCCTGGATGCCCGCTCTCAGCTGGCTTGGGCTCTCCAACTGCTGTTGAGCAGAGGGAGGAGAAGGCAGTAATTTCTGGGATGAGATGGATGAAAGTCTGGCTTGATGGAGGTTTGGAAGCCTGGCTTGGTGGAGGCTCCCCTGAGCTGCAGAACTGACTGCTCCTTTCAGTGGGCTGCTCCCAGCAATGGGTTTTCCATGGTGTGAAGACAAAATTGGGGTGAAACTCAGGCAGGATGATGAGCTCCATTTGTCGGAGCATCTCATACCAACCGGGATCAACTCCACACCTTCCCCAATGCTTCACCAAGCTCTGAAGAGGAGCTGCTGCCCCCTGCTTGGAAGGCAGTGGGTTTCTGAGTCTTTTCTCTTTCCAGTTAGCCATCTATATGGCTTTGGTCTGGTGGATGCAGACGCTATTGTGGTGGAAGCCAAGAGGTGGAAGACCGTCCCTCCCCAGCACGTCTGTGTGGGAAGCCTGGACAGGGTGCCCAAGTGAGTGTCATGGGGTTGGGGGCTCTCCCAGGGCATGCAGCCACATGGAAGGAGCTTTGGTGGAGCTGGCTTTTGTGATGCAAAGGCTCAGCTGCTGTCCTGGCATTTGAAAAGGGAAATTAGGGGTGGCCAGGACAAGCCCATGTGCAGGCAAGGTGATGTTCATGGTCAGAGCAACCTGCACTGTCACCCCGAGGTCTGTTTTCTGACCCGGAAGTGCCCACTCAGGATCTGTGCCTATGGCTGGGCTCAGAGCAGGTCCCACAGGGGCTTTCTGGGACCAGCATCGACGGTGGGTGGTTTATTTTTGTCTTTTTCATGCATTTGCTTCCCAGGCAGGTGGTCATCGGGGAATCTTTGAGGGCTGATGGTGAGAGACTAAAACCAACTCACCCACTGGGTCCTACATGAGCAGTGATGTGCTGGGCTCTCCTCCCTTTTCCACCAAACACTTTGTCTTGATGGAAGACACCAAAAAAATGGTCCTTTGTTGGAAGGGTTCCCAAATTTCCCATGCCTGGAGTTGCTTCGAATTTGGCTTCAGGTTCAAACCAGCTTAGGTTCACCTTTCATCCTCACTAGGTCTGTCTCTGCTAGATAAAGGGTGGGATTAGGCTTCAGAGCAAATGGACCTTCTTTGTTTGCCACTGCCTGGCTGTAGAGCCGTTCATCACTAAAGCAGTTCCTTCGGAAAGACTCACGTCTGCAAAGCAGGAATGAATTTGGAGCCCAGTGTGTTCATGAAACTATTTATCTGATACAGACACTAATTACAACCCAACGAGGAACGTTGTGCTGATAATTATAATAAAGCAGTGCCCTCGCAGCCTATAAGGCATAGATCTTAGAGGCAGTTCGAACCCATCTCATTACCATCAAGCAACTCAGCAAATTCCCATGCTGGGACACTGTGTTGCAATGGAGGATGAGATAATTTTAGCCATGAAGCAGTAGGATACTGGCTTGAAATCTAACTGGGCATCCATGCTGCTGGGAACCGGGGAGCTGCTGCTGTCCCCGACACGACGCTCTGCCCGTCCTCGGCAGGTACATCCGTGCGGACCACGTGCTGCGCACCAGCACCCTCAGCAGCGCCTGTGCCGAGCACCGTGACCAGCACGTGCTCTTCTTGGAGCACGTCGTGGTGCGGCTCAGCATCTCGCACCCGCGCCGGGGTGACCTCCAGATCAGCCTCATCTCTCCGGCAGGGACAAGGTCGCAGCTTCTCGCCAGGAGGTAAGAGTGGCTGGAGCCAGTGCGTAGCTGGGCTGGGCAGTGTCCTCGTTTAGGGGGTTGCTGCAAGTTTGCTTGGGGTTTTGGGGAAGGCGGGGGTTATGGTCAGGTCTCAGGTGAAGGAGGTCTCTGTGCAATCCACCCTTGTGTGGATGGTTCCCTAAAATCTTTCATGACCTATCTACCTTTTCTGATTAAATAAGCCATTCCAAGTCACACTTCTTGATGCATGGCATTATCATTGCAGGGTGTTTGACCACTCCAATGAAGGGTTCAAGGGCTGGGAGTTCATGACCGTCCACTGCTGGGGGGAGCGGGCAGCAGGGGAGTGGACCCTGGAAATCCATGACACGCCATCCCAAGTGCGCAACCCCACGGTGCAAGGTAAGGATCACCCAGCACCCAGGTCCCCCATTGCCCACCGTCCTCCTTGCCCCCAAAGCTTTTTACAGGCTGATTTGCTTGGATGTAACTTCTGCTGTGAGTTTTATGGTCTTCAGCAAAACTTTATTGCCCAAATATTTCAAAAATGGGAATAAAACTTTAGCCCTGAACGCAGGAGGCTGACGGTCTGGCTGAGCTGGGAGTGGGTTTTCTCCCACCAGCAAACTCCTTGCAACTGAGACTCGGGTTTCTAAAATTAAACCGTAATGAGTCAAAAGGAGGAAACCAGAGAGCTGTAATTGTTGTTTGTTTGTTTTGCATCGCTGCTGGGACATCTGGCGCGTGGGCTGGTTGTGCAACGGCGCAAGGGGACGATGCCCCCTCGGGCTGCGGATGGATGGACGGACGGACATCCTCCCCAGACTACCACCGTGCTGGTGGGGGGTGGCTGGGCTCAGCCTGGCCCAGTGTGTGTGTGTGTGTCCCTCCCTGGCTTGGCCGCCTGCTCCCTGACCCATTCCCAGCAAAGGAGCCGGGCTGGCGGGATCTGGCCCCACTGGGAAGGGGCAGCTGCCTCTCTGGCTGATGGCAGCAGGGCACGAAGCACCCTGCCTGGGGCTGGCGTGCGTTGAGGGGGTGTTAAAATCCACAAACTCATTGATAGGAAGCCAGGAGTATATTAAAAACCTCTCCCACGCGACTTTCTGGCGGGAGGTGCGTGGGGGGGTGTTCATTGTGCAGAGAATGTTTCTGTTTGCTGCCTTCACCCAAAATCTTTTGAACTTGGAGAGCAGCAGCGAAGTGCCCACGGAGCTGCTTTTCCCCCTGCATTTACAGTTTGTGGCGGGTGATTCTGGGCTCCTTGAGGGCATCAGGAATTGGCTTTACCTGGCTTTGCAAAACAAACCGAAAATGAGCGTATTAAGTCACCCCCTCAAAGGGTCTGCATCGGGTTTAAAGCAGAGAGGGCAAAGTGGGAGCACAAAGAGGAATAGTGCTCCCAGCCCGCGGCAGAAATGGGTCTTAAATGTTAATTTAAGGCCATTAAATTAAACCAATTAAATTGGTTCATTTAATGCCAATTAAATACTATGGGTGTCACGTCACTGGCACATCTCCAGCATCAGCTCCATGCATCCTGGGCTTTCCTCACACGGGATGCTTTAGATTTAAAGCACATTGAATTCTTCTGGTGGAGCCGTGCGGCTGAGTTTGTCTCCAGCTGATGCCACCTGAGCTCATCCCTTCACAGGCTCCACTCCATCTTGGAGCAGGTGGGTTCTCTCAGCCCTTGTGGAGAGCCAAGGGATTTGGGTGTTGGAAATTCTAAACCCTTCCGGGAACCTCAGGGATTAGTAGCTCAAGCTGAGCATGCTGCAGGCGTGAAGCGCCTCGTGTTGATGTGGAACTGAAAGAAAAACAGAGCTGGAAAGAAGCAGCAGCAGTTTTTGGACCTCCTCTCCAAGGTGGAATGGGTTGGGGAGGACCCCAGCATGGGCGTAAGACCATGGGGGTCCCCAGCCTCTGGGTGCAGCACAGGCTCCGGTGGTCCCTGTGGTGTTTTAGGGGACACTGAGCTCAGACCTTTGACATTTCAGAGTGGGTGGTGGCTGGAGCAACAGCAGCAAGAAATAATCTGGCATGTGCCGGGTGGCTTTATTCAGACAGAAAGAATCCTCCATTATGGAGCTTTAAAAGTGAATAGTTCTCTTGCACGTTGGGCTGTGGTGGTGCTGTGGTTCATCAGATGAGTTCTAGAATAAAAAAATCCCACATAGGTGCATTAAAACAACTGCATTCGTGTGGGCTGGGAGCTCAGGGGCTTGTGAACATTTCTAGGTGTCTGTGGTTTGCTTTTGCATTGCCATGCCAGTGGACCTGACAGTCCAGTCCATCCTCCTCCTGCTTCCTCCAAAGCCAGGTCCCCTGGGGAGGAGCAGGATGGGGAGAGGGATGGGTGACGTTGCTCCTGCCCCACAGGGAAGCTGAAGGAGTGGAGCCTTCTCTTCTATGGGACGGCTGAGCACCCCTACGCTGCACTGGGCGGCCCCCAATCCCGTGGGAGGATGCTGGAGGTGCCGGCATCAGAGATGGAGCCATCTAGAGCTGCCTTCCTGCAGAGCCAGGTGGAGGTGGCAGAGGAGGAGGAGGAGTATGCGGGTAAGCACCGGCTGAACCACCTCATTGTACCCCCCAAAGTACCCAGGAAAATGCAAACCCGGACAAACTGGGGGAGCCATGAGGCCTGATCCTGCCCAGGGCCGAGGCGGGCTGGGAGGAGCGGTGCCTGTGGCCGGCGTGGAGCAGCAGGAGGGTGAAATTAGAAGGTAGCAAAACACCCCGTCCCGGCACTCCTGCCACAAATTGGTGGTGCAGCTGTCTGAGGAGTAAAAAAAGCTCCTCTGCCCACCTGCCACCCCAGCGTGGGCATGGGCGGGTGTCCCTGCCAGTCCCCGAGGAGTGGGTCTGGCCCCTCTTTCAAAGCTGCTCCTGTGCCAGGGTGTTCAACCAGAGGATGGTGGGTGGAATTCATACTGGGGAGGATGAGCCAAAGGAGAGGTGAGCACCCAGAGCTCCATAGGGTAGGATAAGGTGTATAAGATCTATAAGATAATAGAGAGGTGGAGGGTCCCCAGCCCCTTCTCTGCATCTGTCGGTCCAGGGAGGGTGTGCTGAGAGCATCCTGGCAGCAGGGACTGGGGGATGCTCAGCATCTCCCTCCACTCAGCCAGTCTCTTCCTCCCCAGGCCCGTGCCACCCCGAGTGTGGTGACCAAGGCTGTGACGGCCCCAACGCCGACCAGTGCTTGAACTGCATCCACTACAGCCTGGGCAGCGTGAAAACCGGCAGGTGAGGGGTGGTGGGGTGTCCCCACAGGGTCCCTGGGCAGCCACAGCACCTTAACCCAGGGCTCACATCGCAGAGTGGGTGATAGAAGGAAGCGTACAGAGGTAAAAATGGAAGGAGGAGGAGGTGTGGGGATCTCCACCCCGGACTAGGCTATGATGGGGTGAGGGACATCAGAGCTGGAGAACACCAGAGGACTTTGGCCACATAATTAAGCTGTGGAAGAAGCATTGGCTTCACCAATACCCCAGGGACGGCTGGCTGAGGTGACAAATCACTTCTAAAATTGAGGTTTCTACTCTTCAGTCTCTTGGGCTGGCACAGGGAATGCTTACCCATAGTTGGGGCTGCTGGCCAGGAGAGTTCCCGGCTCTTTATTATAGATCCACAACACTCAAGACACCCTAAATCTTAAGAACAAGATGTAAACAAGCCCAACCCACCACCAAGGCTGGAGGACACCCTGGATGCAGTGGGCGAGGGGACAGCAGCGGGTTTCTGGTTGCCTGGAGGTGCCTGGATGTTGGCCAAAGGCTGAGAGCTCTCGGTTCCTTCCCTTCCCTTCCCCTCCCCAGGGTGTGCGTCAGCTCGTGCCCTGCAGGATTTTTCGGTGACAAAGGTGCCCGGAGGTGCCGCCGGTGCTACAAGGGCTGCGAGCGCTGTGTCGGGAGGGGACCGACCCAGTGCACGGCGTGCAAGCGGAGCCTCTACCACCACCAGGAGCTGAGCACCTGCGTGGTGCTGTGTCCGACCGGGTTTTACGCCGAGGAACGTAAGGATGTTTCTCACTCGCTGGAGCATGAGGATATGCTAAGGGGTTGCTTCCGGATGGGTGGAGAAAACACCTTGGGTTTTGAGTATTGGCTTTGAATTTGCCCCCCCCTCAACCTGCTTTGCACAGCCAAGGGAGGAGCAAAACCTCTGGGTGTTCAGAAGGTGGTGCAAAGCAGAGGCACTCAACTCAGCTCTTAATTAGAAGACTGTAATTAATGATCCTAGCTGCTTGCAAAACAATTTCTTCTTAGCAAGCAATGACAGATAAGGTCATCTGCAATAGCAGGGACTTGTCAGGGGAGGGGGAGGGTGGGATGTGCCTCTCTGTCCCAGGGACCTGCAGCTGGGGTGCAGTGGGGCTTTGAGGCTCCAACTGTTGCTTGCAAATCTCTGTCCAGATTTTATTCCCCCGCCTCACTTTGTTTTTTGAAAGGTCAGAAACGTTGTCTGAAATGTCATCAAAGCTGTAAAAAATGTGCCGGCGAAGCAGACAAATGTACTGCATGCAAAGATGGATTCAGGTAAAATACCAGCAAGGGGGCACTTTATACCTGCAGCACTGCTACTTGTGGTTCAAATTTGGGAAAAGTGATGGGAAATGAGAAGGTGAGAGAGTTCAAGACCTGAGATCCTGCTCCCATGGGACTACAGCTGTGGCACAGAGTGCTGGGAGGTCTGGGATTTTCAAGGTGTCCCTTTCTTAGCTGAAAAGCATGATTTAAATTTAATTTCCTTTTCTCCAGCACTTGCCAGGCTGGTGGGTAAGTGCTGTGCTGCAGGCTCCGAAGTGCTTGTGCAAATTTGGTCACCAGTAACCAGAGCAGCTCGTGGCACCACAGTATCTAAAATGGGGAGGGGAAAAAAAAGAAAAGGAAAACATTTACACTGCATGTTGCAAAGCATGTTTCCTCCCAAATCTCAAGTGGCTTCATCAGAACCATCCCAGACGAACGGGACACTTGGTTTTACTCACCTGGCAGAGCCCGTACTGGTCTGAGCTGCTCCAGGCAGGCTGAAAATGCTCCCTGACAGTGCAGAAACCCTTCCCTCAGCTTCATCCATACAGGAAAATTCTATCTGATGTACCCATTGAGTGGGGCTAGCATAGGATAGTGGTTTTCCAGCAATGTGGGTTGGCCCTGTGAGGAGCCCTGGGTGCCCTTGCTGCTGGCCCTGTGGCTCCTTTGGGTTGCAGAGCCCAGCCTTGCCAGCGAGTGGCTTTGGCACTGGGGAGAAGCTGTTTTCCATCCCCAAGCTCACTTGGAAGTACGATCCCATAGCACTTTGCTTCACTCAGGGGGCTGTAACTGAGCCAGAGCTGTGGTGTAGCGGCAAGACTCCCTCAGACAAGGAAATTGCTGCTGCCAGAAGATTATCTTCTGCCTCAGAAAAGCAAAAGTGGAGGCGCTTGTCAGACATAATCTGTGCGGCGCTTGCTTTTTATTGTCCAATATCCTTTTAAGCCAGGACTTCAAATCATCCCTGCCACAGTGAAGTAGCACTGGCCCAGACACAGCACTGAACTAATTTCCTTTTATTCTGGGGAGCTTCGTGGTGCAAAAGGTCTTTGGGAGAGCCTGGCTGGCTGCCCATGGGGAAAAAAAGGAATTTTATTTCCTCCTGGATACTTAATTAAGGAACCCGCAGCAATCCCTTTGGGCCAGGCAGGGCTTTAATTTCTCCTGAAGCACTGGCTGGTTTTCTGAGGCTGCAGTAGCGCACTGGGGGATGCAGAGATGGGGACGGACTCTGAGTCCCCAGAGGTTGTAACTTCTGGTGCAAAGATCCCATCTGCTCTCCCGGCAGCCTGGCAGGAGAGAGCTGCGTGCCGGAGTGCCAGCCTGCCATGTACCTCAGCCGGGAGCCCCGACGGTGCGAGACCTGCCCCACCAGCACAGGTACGTCCCTCGGCCCACAGCAACCCCTGAGAAACCCCCAAACTCTGGTGCATCAAGAGCTGGTGCCCGCCGCACCCGCCCCGAGCCGAGGCAGAGCGTGCCAGCGGGGAAGCAATCCCAGCTCTCCCAGCATGCAAGGTGCTGGGAATATATTCAGATCAGAAAGGTTTTTAGGGGAGTTTTTACATTTTTATTAGAGCCATTCTTTATTTCGCCGATCCCTCTGAAGCCAGGTGCTTTAGTTTAATGAGGTTGCGGGGGAGGTTGTAAAACCCTCTCGGAGTGATGGGAGATGGCTTGGCAAGGTATAAAAATATCAAGCGGTCGAGGCGCGTTATCCCGGCCGTCCCACGAGGCCGGGCCGGCCACTGCTGGCGTCCCCCCGCTGCCCCAAGTCACTCGGCGTTCCCTTTAAATCCTGCCTTTTTTGCTTCTTGAAAGTCCAATTAATTTCCATTGTTAATGTTTGTGTCTGCCTTCAAAATCATCATAGATCTGATGATAATATGATCTCTAGACAATTCATGTTCAGCGGCATGAATCTCATCTATCATACATGGGCAATTTCCTGAGACTAAATCCAAAATATTTATTGATCTTGCTGGCAAGCATGGAAGGGAATAGGCTCTTAATCCCTTAAGAAAATTACTTCCCTTCTAATTCTTATTCCAGTCAGTGTAAATGTACTTCACCACAATTATTTTTCAAGCCTTTTCTCGTCTCCTTTTCCTGCATAACCATTTCTCAAGCCTGGTGCGTGGAAGGCCACTAATAATACCAGCTTCATCACTGGGGTTTGCTGTCCGGCCGCAACTCACCATCATGAGTGGGGCGCTCTGCTTTCGAGCTCCTCTCCCCAGCCCTTTTCTCCTCCAGCTCCTCCACAGCCCAACTTCGCATCTCTTTTTCCACATTTTACTGTGCATGGGGTGGGAAAGCCAAACTGGTGCCCGCTTGGGAGCAGTGGCTGATGTCCCGGAGAGGATTTTGTTGTGCCATCCCTCAATAAGCCCCTGTGGCCAGCTCTTGGCTCTGCAGTGAGGCAGGATGCTGAATCCTGGCTGGATTTTTTTGGGGAGGAAGCTGGGTTTTTGGTGTGGGTGCCAAGCATCCATACAAGACCCTGGTGGCACAACAAGCAGCTTGTTCACTCCCAGGTATGTGCAGGGCAGAGCTGCGCTGGTGCCCCCCAGCTCATGAGGGGATGTGGCCACACTGGTGTCACATGGCTCCTGTCTCCAAAACCACCCACTTCATCTTCCCTCTCCCCTGTCGCCACAGGGCCGGGCGAGGAGGACTGCACACCTTGCACCCCTGAGACCTCCGCATCCCACTGGCACTGTGTCCCCTCCTGCCGTGAGGGCTTCTACCCTGCTGAGAGCCACGGGCTCCCCAACAAAGTCTGCAAGAGGTATGGTCTGCAAGAGGTCCCTCGGTAAGGTTGCAGACAACACCAAATTGGGTGGGAGTGTTTATCTGATGGAGGGTAGGAGGCTCTACAGGGAGATCTGGACAGGCTGGATGGATGGGCTGAGGACAATGGGTTGTGGCTCAGCAAGGCCAAGTGCCAGGTCCTGCATTCAGGTCACAGCAACCCCATGTACACAACAGGCTTGGGGAGGAGTGGCTGGAAACTGCTAAGAGGAAAAGGACCTGGGGGTGTTGGTTGACGGCCAGCTGAAGATGAACAAGCAGTGTGCCCAGGTGGCCAAGAAGGCCACCAGCATCCTGGCTTGGATCAGCACTGGTGTGACCAGCAGGGCTGGGGCAGAGATCATCCCCCTGGACTGGGCACTGGGGAGGCTGCCCCTCGAATCCTGGGTTCAGTTTTGGGCTCCTCACTCCAAGAAGGCTGGCTCAGGCTGCCCAGGGCAGTGGTGGAGTCCCCATGATCCCTGGAGGGGTTTCAAAGCCGTGGAGCTGTGGTGCTGAGGGCCGTGGGTCAGTGGTGCCCTGGCAGTGCTGGGGGAACAGTTGGACTCCATGATCTTAAAGGTCTTTTCCAACCAAAACGATTCTGTGATTCTGTTCTATGTCTCTACCTCCCTGATCGCAATCAGAGCAAAACCAGGACTGATGGGGAGCACTGGCAGTGATGATAAATAAAAATAAATAATGCTGAAACCAACTCGCAGATGGAGCTGTTTAATCTAAGGAAGAGGGAGCCAGGGCAGCCGTGGGGCTGGACCCCACACACCCCTGCCCTCTATATTTAAGAAGCCACACGCTCCCCCACCAGAGCCAAGGTGTCTTAGGGCTATGGTGGAAGGGGCTCAGCCCCGGCCCCAGGCTCTTTGGAGGAGGAGTGGGAGGAAGAGGAGTGGTAATATTTAGGCAAATACTCCTGCTTTCAATCAAACCTGCTCCATTTGCCTCGCAGCCACGTCGGGGGAGCATTCGCCTGCATCTTGGCCCAGCGCGGGGCGGCTCCCAGGAGACTGGGAGATGCCGGGAGGCAGCGATTTGCTCCCACTCGCCGGTGCTCTGTGCTTTAAGTGGGGAGTGGGAGTGGATTCTACCTCATTAAAGCAAACATGAAAGGGAAGGATTAAAGGTGACTTGGGAACACGCAGCAGAGCGCCTGCCTGCCCAGGGCTTCGCTCACCCACGCTGGCTCTCCAGCAGCCAGCAACACGGGTCCAGTATCCCTTCCCTGGGATTTTGGGTATGGTCTGTACAAGCCACCAGCCCCAGGCAGCTGGTGGGCTCTTTTTCGTGAGCAAATGGGTAGGAGCAGCACAAGTTCCTTTCACAGCCCTTTTTCTAACTGGGATTGCTGGGAAGAGAGGTGAGTGTCCTGCTGAGCCTTCCCAGCAGGCAAGATCTTTTGGGATGTGCCTGGCTGTCGAGCTGGCACCACTGAGCACATTTTTCTTGAGTGCTTTGATAACTTTTCAAGCATCAGACTCACTTTTTTCAACATCCAGACCAAACCAGCGGATGGAGTAGTGCCAGCAGGCACATTATCTGGCCAGTGGCCCACTTTGGATGGCCAGCAGGTCAATGTGTTGGTGCCAGTCCAGACCACAGCAGACCAGCAAGCTTTATAGCAGGGCCTGTTGTGACAGAACAGGGGGCGATGGTTTGAAACTAAAAGGGGAGATTTAGACTGGAGAGAAGGAAGAAATTGTTGCCACTGAGGGTGATGAGACCCTGGCCCAGGTTGCCCAGAGAGGTGGTGGCTGCCCCATCCCTGGAACCACTGCAGGTGAGGTTGGCTGTAAGCAACCTGCTCTAGTTGCAGATGTCCCTGCTCCCTGCAGGGGGTTTGGACCAGATGACCTTGAAAGGTCCCTTCCCACCCAAACTATTCTGCGATTCTCTGTCCCCAGGTGTGATGACCACTGCTCAGCCTGCGAGGGCTCCAGTGGAAACTGCCTCAGGTGTAAAGAAGGTTTCAGCCTCCTCGGTGGCTCCTGTGTAACAAATGAAACCTGCACCAACGGTAAGTAGTTGGGGCAGAACTGCTGGCACCGTAGCGCTTCCACGGTAGCAAAAATGAGAGGGTTTGGGGTTTCCCTTCGGAGCAGAAAGCTGAAAGTGCTGGAGCTCCTTGGGCTTGCTGGGGCATAGCTGCAGTGGGCAGGTTACCTGGCAGAGCTGCTGGATAGCTGCCTGTTGCTTAAACTCATTCAAGTGTTTGTATTTCGTTATAGTTTAGTCTTGAGGCTAAATCTCCCACTCACTGCAAACCTGCTTTATTCTTTCATTCAGCCCATGTGAAAGATCCCCTTAAAAAGCGACTCCTTTTCAATTCTCTCTCTGCTCCAACGCTGGAACGAATTGCACTGCCTGTTAGTGCAGTGTTTGTTTATTTAAAATGTTAATCTGCTCTCATTTTCTCTTGTTCCTCGCCTCGGCCTCCCAGCTGACAAGACTTTCTGTGAGATGGTGAAGTCAAACAAGCTCTGTGAAAAGAAGCTGTTTGTGCAGTTCTGCTGTCAGACGTGTCTTATGGCCGGGTAAAGTTCAGCGGCTGCATCCATCCGGGACTTCCACCAACTGCCAGCCCAGTTTTGCCAAATGTTTATGACAAAAGTTTATTTTTTCAGCTTTGGGAGAGTTTACATGGTGCTGTCAAGCATTCGCTCGTAAGTTTGATAGCTTTAATATCACTGTCAGCGCGTTTCTATAGCAATATGTTAAGCAGAGATCGGATCGTACCCTGAACGATCGAGTCCTGAAAGGCAGTAGACAAGAGGTGATATTAATACTCTCAAACACTCCTCGTGAGCAGGGACCAATGCATGATCCATGTACACACGCTTGGTTCTTCGCAGAAATCCTACTGATCTGCCCTCTCTGAGCGGCTGGCGGGAGCCCTCGCTGCAAAGGATGCAGGACTTTACACACATCTGCGAAGAAAGAGCTGTTTCTGGCTCAATTTTTGGTACCCTTTTCTGCTAGGTGATGGCTGATAGAAACTTGCCTTGCAAACGGCCGGTGCTGTGCTCTGTACATATGTAAAACGATGAATTAGGTGTTTCCCGGAGCGGTGCCCTTAGCCCTCTCCGGCACTCCTTGTTCGGATTCGGTCGGTAACCGTCTCTCTCTGGCCGTGGCGAGAACTGGAGATTTGAGGACCAAAGCAGGAGCTGATCCACGTGGCTCTGAGGCGTGTGAGCCCAGCGAGTCTGGACGGGCTTTGCCCTGCAGATCACCGCAGGCAGGTGAAACCTGTGTGCCTGCAAAGAGTCTTAGGGGCTCGGGGGGTTCTGCATGGACCCACCTGTGGGGTCACAGCCTTACACAAAATGTATTTCCCTCCTGGAACTGTTAACAGAGTTGCTGATTAACTCTGGAATGAGCTAGATCCTTCCTCTAAACGAGGTGGTGTCCCAGTTAAATCTCTTCTGGCAATTTGCGTTGCGATCCTTCCCCCGTTTCGCTGGGTAATACCCCCCCTCTCTCTTGCACAAAATCCTCCTGTTTATAGCAGTGATTTTTCTTGGGCATCTGTATCCAAAAGAGACATTCCAGGGATCTGGCCAGGAAACTTAATTCTATAAACCCCTTCCCTGAAACAAACCTTTTCATGCTTTCTCTTAATAGTAAGTCATGTGGTGTTTATATAATTGTGTTTAAAATATCCTTGGCTATGTTGTTTTACAGATTTTTAAAAAAATAACTTATACAATCCTTGTTTTTTTTCTCTGTGGACTATTTTTTATATGGGAGTGGGGAATCTTTTTGTCTTACAGCCTCCTTTTCTCCTCTCTGACCTTGCAGACCCGCTCTTTGCACCCGACATATGTAAACACTTTCCTACTCTGCATGTTCTGATTTTCATTGTTAATATTCTTAACAAGTTAAACCTCTTGCCAGTGAAATTCACAGTATGGATTGTCACCAGTTCCTGATGGAGCTGGGGAAATCCCTGCTTGGTTTTGGTCGCAATGACACACGTCCTGCCTGGGCTTGCCCGCTCGGAGCTTACCTCAGCCAGGTGAAGAGGGGAGAGCCACACCGTGACCGGTCCTCACCTGCCTGGACCCAACCCAAGGAAAGATGAAGCTTTGGTGAACTGACCTTTAAGTTAATAAACTGTTGATCTCCCCTGATAAATGAATCTGTGCTTTGTCCAAGTTCACACAGCCACCATCCCGACCAGAGGCAGGGCAGGGCAGCGATGCACCGCGCATCTTTATTTTGCTGGACAAAGCAGCTCTTCTGGCCAGAGCTCCGGATCAGCCTGGAGCACCTGTGGGAGAAATGGCTGAGGAACAGATAAGCTGCATCTGCAAAATCCTCACTTTTGTTCTCATAAAGGTCTTTTACCTTCAGAGGAAGCTTGTATCCTGAATACCAGCCCTGTGCAGGCTGAGCTGGCATCTCTGGTGCACCCAAGGCTGTCTCGCTGGGGTTTGGGGCTGTGCTCGGGCACAGATGAGCTTATCACAGAATCCCAGTTTGGTGGGGGTTGGAAGAGACCTTTGGAGATCATCTGGTCCAACCCCCTGCTCCAGCAGGGTCACCCAGAGCAGGGGGCACAGGATCGCAGTGTCCAGGCGGGCTTGGACTCTCTCCAGAGGAGGAGACTCCACAACCTCTTCTCTCCAGTTGGGGGGGATCCCAGATGAGCTGGCAGGAGGGCCCACTCCCCTTTCCCGCTCCCCTTTCCCAAGAAGCATCCTGCAGCCTCAGTGCCCCACTGCAGCAGGGAACTGCAGGGCCAGCTTCCCCCTTTGGCTGTCTGGGGAAGGGAGGAAGGAAGGAAAGGAAGGGAGGGAGGATGTACCTGGCATGTCAGGGACTGGAGGGAGCTGTGGAGCCTTCTGTTTGTCATGTTGGTTTTGCAATGTTTAACCATGGGCCAGGTGCCCAGGGTAGTGCCTGGATATCTGGAAGTGAACTTTTTATGTGTGACAAAAAAAGAAAAGAATGAAGCCCCCCACATGAGGAAGATGCTTTCTTGGAGCTGTGCTGCTGTGGGCTCTGGAGCCTTACACAGCTTTGCATTTATCAGATGAGAAACGTGAATTAATCAGATGATTTATCACAGACAGCGATTCCTTCTGTTGCTCCAGGATTCCCTTTTCAGTCTCAGGCCAAACCAGAGGTCAGAATTGGGGTGAAATGCTCCTGGCTTCTGCCCCTTTGGTTGTAAAACAAACTTTCGTTTCTGTTGCTGTGTCATGGAATGAAAAACTGGAAGCTGTGAAGCAGGAGCACTGCGTCAGCTCTGCTGTTCAGTTCTCCAGCTCACAGCAGCCTGCCTCTAAATACTGCTCGCTGGTATATTTAGATGTACTGAAATGCTAAAAAAAAAAAGATGTTTACCCTTACATCCTTGGCATAACTTAAAATACACACTGGGTGAAGCAATGCAATTTTAGATGACCAATCCTTAGCAGTCCCAGCTTTATCCCACTTTCTGCTGCTCTCCAGCTCGCCAGGGAAAGAGAAACAAATTCTACACGTCGAGTTCATGCAACAACATCAGCTCCCAGCATTTCCCAGGGTGCTAACTCCCTCAGAAATCATTTTTGGAAAGTAATAAAATTCAGATTATTTATCCAAGCTATTGCAATGCTTGCTTGGAGCTATTAAAGTCTGTCTGACACTGGTAGGCTCAGAGGATCAAAGTGGCTGTGTCTTCAAGATAAATGAATATTTAGGCAATTTATTAAAGCCTGTTTCTCTATTGTCTCTTGGCACCGAAGCCAAACCTATAATAGCTGTTTTCTGGAAAAATCTCCTTCATTCAGCCTGACTCCTCATTTGCTCTTTGGCTGTGAGGTTGCATCCACGGCCATCTGCCATTTTGTAGATGGCAGGTGGGGAACATACATCTTAAAATCATTACTTTGACTTTCCATTAAAAAAAAAAACCCCAAACCCAACAACAACAAAAAAGGCTTTTAAGAGCTCGTGTACAGCATCAGAAACCAAGAATCTGTCTGCTCTCAATTACAATTCTATTCTGGCCGTAGAGCTGAGGCACAGAGCTGCTAAGGGAGAGAGGTCCATGTTTTATTTGGCCTTGCCAGAGGCAGGCCCTGCTTCCCGGGAGGTTGAAGAGGGGCTCCTTTTAACAACTGTCTGAAATGACTAAAAGCTGTTGTCTTTACCACTGCACCATTCCCGAGTCACGTACAACAGTGCTGATAATTCTTCGCTGTTGCCTACGACAGCTCACTCCCTTTTGCCTTCTTTTAAACAAATGGTTGTGTTACCAGCCCTTGATTCTGTGCTTTCCTATACAGCTTGGGTGAGGGTGGGGTTTTTTTTCAAGCAGGCAGCACAGGAGCTGCCTGACCCTGGCTGACATCTCCCCAGGGACTGCCAGTCAGACCAGAGCCAGCTCTGATGCTGTAGTTCTGGGGAGCGAGTCAGGCATCACTCTCAGGGTGACACTGCTAGATGCTCCCAGAAGAAATGTTATGAGCCATCACCACGTGATGCCAAACATGGCTGCAGCACTTAGCCTATTATCACATCTGGGTTCACAGAAATGTCATGGTGAATCCTTCCCTTGATAACAGTGGGTCCAGAAATCATTCTGTCTCCTCTCGCTCAGGGGGCCTCGAGGGCTGGGGAAGTATTACTCCAGGAGTGGTGGCTTGGTGACATTCAGAGGGATTTGGGATCTGGGGGTGGTCAGCTACTTCTCTTTGCATGCCACCTTCAGTTCACATCATCTGCACTGTGGTTCAGCTGCCTGCCAGGGAGTTCAGCTACTGCTGCCAGACAAGTCCTGAAAGCGGGGCCAAGCACCTCAGCCACAGCAGCCCAGTGCTGACACTGAGCAGCTCACCAGCTTCAGACCTAGTGACCTGCTTTATGTTGGAGATTCCTGGCCAGACACAGCAGGCAGACCCACCTCAGTTCCCCCAGCTCCTGCTTGCTGTTCACCAAATTCCTAGAGCTAGTAAGACGAGATGTAGTGACACTTGAATTATTTTATCTCGCAGGCAAAGGGTGAAGGTCGTGCTGCAGCTTGTGGTGTGTTCCCAGCCCGTTACGGCTGCTCTGATCAGGAATGCACGTGGAACTCAAAGGCTGCAGGAGGAAGGTGTTTACAGCCAACCCTGTGTCCAGGAGAAAAGGCTGAGCTGCTGCTTGGACGGAGAAGAGAAATATCAAGGTGTAACTGTTGCATAAAGCTGTCCTGCCAGTGTAGCAAGAAGGGAGCAGCATGTCTTTGAACAAGCACAGTCCCACCAGCTAGGTGCACAGGGGCCAGTGAAGTCCAAAGGCAAGCAGCCAGACATCAGCATGGAGCAGGTTCCCAGTCTGCTCTGCCTGGATAGCTGCAGACTAAGTCTGTGCTTGGAAACACCAGAACCCGACAGGGAATCACAGACTGGTTTGGGTTGGAAACAACCTTTCAAGATCATCTAGTCCAACCCCCCCGCAGGGAGCAGGGAGAAATCTGCAACTGGAGCAGGTTACAGAGTCCTATCAAGCCTGACCTGGAATGTTTCCAGGGATGAGGCATCGACCATCTCCCTGGGCAACCTGCCCGATGACTGAGCACATCCATCAACAAACTGAGTAGGGGCTTGGCTTTGCTATCAATAGTACCCTAAAGCAGCACAAAGATGTCACCCTCTCAAGGGGCCTGTCAGAAAGATGGGGACAGACTTTTTATCAGGGCCTGTTGGGACAGGACAAGGGCTGATGGTATTAAACTGAATGAAGGAGATTTAGACAAGATAGAAGGATGAAATTTGTTATGGTGAGACCCTGGCCCAGGCTGCCCAGAGAGGTGGTCACTGCCCCATCCCTGGCACTATTCCAGCTGAGGCTGGCCGGGGCTCTGAGCAACCTGCTGTAGTTCCAGATGTGCTCAGTGCAGGGGGGGTTGGACCAGATGACCTCGAAAGGTCCCTTCCAACCGAAACCATCCTATGGTAACTGTGATTCTGTACTGCTGGGCAGGGGAGCGTGGAGGAACCTCAGCTCAGCTCAGCAAGGAGAGGTTTGCTGCCAGCAGCCCCGCTGCCCGGCTCACCGACACTGCTGCCGTCCCAGCAGCGGCTCCGGGGGGCCGGGAGGGATCCGGAGCACCGAGGCCGCCTCCGCTGAGTAGGAGCTGCCGGCGGCACCGTGGGTCCCTCTGCTGACGAGCCGCCGCAGCGCTGCCCGGAGCTGCTGCTGCCCGCGGAGACCTCCTGCCTCTCGACAGCCCCTGGCAGGCGGCTGGAGCCGGGGGGGCCGGGCTCTGCTCCCAGGGGGAAGCCTCTTCTCCAGGCTGAACAAGCCCAGGTCCCTCAGCCGCTCCTCACCAGACTTGTGCTCTCAATCTTTCCCTGCTCTGCTGCCCTTCTCTGGCCACGCTCCAGCCCCTCAGTGTCCTGCTGGGAGTGAGGGGCCCAAAACTGAACCTGACCTTTGAGGGGCAACCTCCCCAGTGCTCAGTCCAGGGGGATGTCCCTGACCTAGCCTTGCTGGCCACCCTGTCCCTGATCCAAGCCAGGATGCTGGTGGCCTTCTTGGCCACCTGGGTACACGCTGGCTCATCTTCAGCCGGCTGCTGATCAACACCCCCAGGTCCTTTTCCGCTGGGCAGTTTCCAGCCACTCCTCGCCCAGCCTGGAGCGTTAGTGGGGTTGATGTGACCCAAGGGCAGGAGCCGGCCCTTGGCCTTGCTGAACCTCGTACAATTAATGAGGCAATTCTAGCGAGGTGGGGGTCAGGCTCTTCTCCCAAGGATGGGACAAGAGGAAGTGGCCTCAAGATGCCCCAGGGCAGGTTTAGGTTGGAGCTGAGGAACAATTTCTTCCTCTTGAGGGTTGCTCAGGCCTGTCCCAAGCTACCCAGGAGAATGGTGGAGTCCCCATGATCCCTGTAAGGGTTTCCAAGCCCCCCGTGGAGCTGTGGTGCTGAGGGCCATGGGTCAGTGGTGCCCTGGCAGTGCTGGGGGAACGCTTGGGGTCCATGATTTTGAAGGTCTCAAAACCAGAGCGATTCTGGGGTGTCTGCCGTTCGCTCGCTCGGCGCTCGGCTGGTCTGGCCTGAGCTGGAACTGCTCGGCACTCGGTAGGTTGGCCTGGCGCGTGCGCGGCGGGGCCTGGCGGTGAAGGGGAGCGGGCGGCGCGGCGGGGTCTGTCCGGCCCGGCGGGATGGTGAAGCTCACGGCGGAGCTGATCGAGCAGGCGGCCCAGTACACCAACGCCGTCCGCGACCGGGAGCTCGACCTGCGCGGTGCGCGGGCTCGGCGAAGTTGGCTTGGGGAGGATAGTTTATAGGGGGCGGGGCGCCGGTGCGGCCTGTACCGGGAATGAACCTGCGGGGGGAGGCCTGGGGCCTGCGATGGGGCCTTGGAGTCTGTAACGGGAGGACGGGCTGCAGCGGGGAGGGGGAAGCTGGCTGGGAGGTTGCTGGAGGGATCTGAAATGGTCGTGGGGCGTTGGGGAGGTGAGGATGCTCCAGTGGCAGGGGAGCCGGGGGCGTGAGGATGTGAAACTGAAGGAAAATTGGGGGAAATATGAGAGGAACCTGCAGTGGTGGGAGTGGGACAGACAAGGGGTGGGATTGGGCTGAGGGTAATCATGGGATGTTTATCTGTGAGGAGGAAGAGGGATGCTTTGAGAAGGCTGCGGGGGTTGTTGGCTGTGAGGGGGATAGTTTGGGCTGTGTACAGCGTGGAGGAGAGTCGATCCAGAAGTGTCCTGTTTGTGCCTTATCTGTGTCCTCCCTCCATCCAGATAAGACCCCTACGCACTCTTGTCTTTTGCTTTGTTCCCCTCTCCTATGGGCACCATCTCATTCCTGTCTCATGCTCTCTTGCCAGGCTATAAAATCCCTGTTATTGAGAACTTGGGTGCCACTCTGGACCAGTTCGATGCAATTGATTTCTCTGACAATGAGATCCGTAAACTGGATGGATTCCCTCTGCTGAGAAGGCTGAAAACTCTCCTGATGAATAACAATAGGATTTGGTAAGTGGTTGTATTTTGGCCTGGGGCAGAGGAAAATGCTCTCGGGAGAGAAGTGTCTTTCAGTGCTGGGTAGGGGTAGAAGTAAAATAATCCTCATTGAGGACTTTATGGGCCCTCTGAGTTTCCTGCCTGATTCAGCACAAAAGTCAGTCTTCATTTTTCAGATGGGACAGTGTTTAGAATTTTAGAATTTGCTTTTAGAGTTTTAGAGTTGAGAGTACAGCTGGAGCTTTGGATTTTCAGTAACTGTCCCTGTAAGGAAAGAAAACAGGGATATACCTGCAAGTGAGTGAACATAAATCTCACAGTGCATTGAATACTAACCCAGAGCTCTGCCAGCATCAGACTGGGTTGTTTTACAGGGAGATCCTCTACGTTATGGTATTTCTGTGTGGTGGTGTTAATTTCTGGCCTAAGCTAGACCTTTGTTTTGTTCTATTTTAGTCGGATCGGTGAAAACCTTGAACAGGCTCTGCCCAATCTGACTGAGCTCATTCTTACCAACAACAACATTGCTGAATTGGTAAGACATTGATGCAGATAAATCTAAACAAACTTAAATTGTGTGTGTGTTTGTCTTTCTAATTACAAGAAAGTAGCTCCATATGGTTCTTTTTCTTTAGGGTAATACCATATGGAGTTGGTAGTAGTTAGTGGTGCCCATATTTTAATGAGCATGATTTGCAGCACGTACTGGAACAGCAGTTGCAAAGTCCCAGTGTCTTTCCTGTTAAGCTAATTGCAGTAATTCTGATTAACACCAATTAGTAATTCTAGTTGGTCTCCGAAATAGAGATGAGTTTAGAAACTTTGTTTGCATATGTTTGATTTTTCACTAAATGGACTTAAAATTTCTTACTGTGTTCCCATTACTCAGGGTGAACTGGATCCGTTATCAACTATAAAATCATTGACTTACCTGAGGTATGTGATCTCGAAAGGAAAAGCTGCTCTTTCCCTGCTGTTTGAACCCAGCTGCTGGCTTGGTCATGGCTTTGGTCTGGAATGATCCATGACAGATTCTTTATGCCTAAAAATTGAATTGAGAAACAATTTCCACTACACTTTAGAAATCACAGAATCCCAGCATGGTGAGCTTGGAAGGGACATCTGGGGATCATCTGATGCCACCCCCCTGCTCCATCCAGCAAGGTCACTCAGAGCAGGGGGCCCAGCAGCACAAGGTCCAGGCGGGTTGGGAATCTCCCCAGAGGAGACTCCACAGCCTCTCTGGGCAGCCTGGCACAGGCTCCCACACCCTCACACCAAAGAACTTGCTCCTCC
>JANIJG010012406.1:4582-15339 GCA_024611175.1 Megaceryle torquata
CCTGGCACCATTGCAGGGGAGGTTGGCCGGGGCTCTGAGCACCCTGCTCTAGTTGCAGATGGCCCTGCTCCCTGCAGAGAAGTCCTCAGAGCAGCAGGGTTCCAGCCCTTGGATCAACTAAGCTGACAGCTCTTCTCTAGGCTAAGAAGCTACCAAAGGAAAGGGGTTATTAAACCAACACCTGAGCTGATCAACATTTTTAGAGACTGCACTGAGCTATGGGTGTTTGCAGGCTGAGATCCTTGCCCACCAGAAGGTCTCACTGCAGACTCCATCCATCCTGGGCTCCAAGGACTCCCTCCTCTCTGGTTTAGCAAGAGGAGGTTTGAAGAGTTTCTTGGTGACTGCAGCTGAGAGCCTGGATTGGGAAAAAAAAAAAGTAAATAGGTACCAATGGAGGGTCAGCAGCTGAGCCAGACAACTGCAAAGTGAGGATAAAATGCCTTTTTTGCAGAGTGGTTGAAGCCCCACATGGGACAATTGTCATGGAAGAGGCTAGACCTGCATTTTTTGCTATCTTCAGCTCCAGAGCCTTTCTCAATGGTGTGCTTTACCCAAATGCACCTTATTGTGAATAATGGGGTGGGAAAACAAGGAGGAAACGGGGAATTTTCCTTTGCTGAAGAAGCTTTTGGCACCGTGAACTGGCCGTGCGGTGGGAAGCCGTAAGCAATACAAGAAGGATTCTCTGAAGCATGGTGTGTCCTTTTCAGAGAGAGAAAACCCTCCAAAATCACATCTTGTTCTTCCTGCTGTGCTAACCAAGCCTGATCTTCCTCAGGGGATGGCTTTGTCATCCTCCAGTTGCTCCAGAGTATTTGTTGTCACCGCACAGGGGAGTTTTCAGTAGCTGCCTGATGTTTTAATCTTTCTCCTGCAGAAGTCAGTGTCCTTCCAGGTTGAATTGTCCTCCTCTAGCTAAGGGCTGAGCAAGTGTGAGAGCAGCCTGCAACCTGGCCACACCAACCAAGACCTAGAGGGAGCAGAAAAGCCACCAAGCAGCACATTTAGGCCTCAGAATCAGTAGAGTTGCACTTATAACTGGAATAATCTGCCAGGGGTAGTCAGAATGGCTCAGCTTGATCAGCAGGAGGTCTCTGTGCCAAGGACAACCCATGGTGTGTCTCAGAAGGTGGCCTCCAACCACTCCTTCAAACCACAGAGGTGAGGACTTCCAGCCTACAACCCCTCTGTAAAGACTCCAGATGTTGACAAAATGAAAAGAAAAAAAGAGAAGCAACCATTTGAGAAATTAAAGCCATTTGGGTAAGAAGCATCAGTCACATCTCTCAGGGTTTAGAAAAACACGTGTCCATGTCCTTACAGCATCACCAGCCTGACCTGCTGCAGAGGGATGCTCCGTGTTGGGAGGTGTTTCCTCGTTGGCAAATCCCTGGAGAAATTCAGGAGAATCTACGTACAATACAATGGTTTTCTCTCAGGCTCCTGATACCAACAGACTGAGCAAAGCAAAAGGAGGCCCCAACCTGGGGGGTTTTCTTTTTCATTTTATTCATTTCTCTATTCTCAAGAGTTGCACAGCTCATTTGGCTCAACAGCCTGCACTGGAGGGTTTCTCTTCCGGTCGAAGACACCTTGCAATAATTTTATGCTTATGAAATTGTTCCAACCTCTGCAGCTCGGCTCTCCTCTGAACAATGCATTCTCTGTGAGCCCCTGAATAGAAAACATCAGCCCATAGTGCTCGAGCTCCAGCCTTAGGCATGGGATAAAAGTGCTTTTCAGAGTCTACTTGGGGAAAAAAACCAAAAAAATGTCTTTTAAGGAGCACACAGTACTCCTTTTAAAATGCTAACGCCACTTTACAGCTATTGATAGGAAGAAGTTGGACTAATCTTAGCAAGGGGTTCCCATGACCTTTCAGTATCTGCAATACTGCAACTTTTCTTAAAATTATCTTAGCAGGGAAAACAATGGGAAATATATCAATGGATTTTAGAGCAGACAAATGGCTACTTGTTAAGAAGCCAAAATATAAGATTTTTTTTTTCTTTTTTTTGGGGGGGTTGTCTTTATGAAGCTGGTAATGAGGCAAGCAAAAAAATCATAGGACTATTGAAGAGCAAGTCAAAAAAGGAGTCAAAAAGTTTGGCAGTGATTTCATCCGACGTGGAGCACACCTGGGGAACTCCCTGCCCCGTGATATTGGCTCAAATCGGCTGTTAGAAAGGAAGCAATGGAGATGAAAGACTGTGACACCCCCTCCCCACCACCACCCCAGCCCCTTACTTTGCTTTCTTAGCAACAATTAAAAAGAAAAACAACCAGAAAACAAAAGCTTCAACCTCCTTGTTTTGTTAGGAAGGAAAAGTTGGAAGGGTCAGCGGATTAGAGATGGACAAATGAATCTTGAAGCAGATTCACAACGAGCAGCAGTGCTGGGACACTCACCCTAAAGGAAGAAGGGGCTGAATTAGAAAAAAAATAAAAAATAAAATAAAGACAGAGGAAATTTCTCCTCCCTGATGTCTTTGTGTAGAGTAAACTGTGCTTGTCGAGAAGCTGTTCAACACCTCTGCCAAATAAAGCTTTTATTCTGGCCTCTCCAAGGAGTAGCTGGCCAGGCTGTCCCAAATCCTGAAGAAACATGACAGCTGGAATAAAATAGAAAGCCTGGTGGAGCAAATAGATCAAAAATGCTATGAAATGGTAACAGGGAAAAAAAAAAACCCAAACCAACAGCTCAGAGCGGCCAGGAGATGATCAGAGGCTGAAGTCAAAAAGAAAAAAAAAAAAAAAGAAAGAAAAAAAAAGAAAAAAAAAAAGGCAAATTGATCTTGAGGCACAAAGTGGGGAAAAAAAATCATGGTCTTGAAATGTGTCGTCTCCTGACACGTTCTGGGGGAGTAACTGAGAAGCAGCGGGCTGCAAACCAGTCATCTGCTTCCAAGTGGGAAGTGCACGATTTCAGAAGCAGACCTTTTCCATACAGAGAGGATGGGAGAAGAATTTGGTTCTTTTTATGGTATGGAACAAAAAAACCCCCACCACTAAAATAATTCAATACATAAATAAATAAAAAAATGAGCCCGTCTCTTGGCTGCAATGAAAATCTGGTGACCACGCGCGTGCCCGAAGCAGGCTGGCTCTGCTGGTGCCCCTGACCATGACTGGCCAGCCTGAGCATCCTGATGGGATCTCTGGGGTTTGCATTGCAAAAGGGAAGCTCCAAGCTGTCAGCTCAAAGCGTAAAATACCGGGTTAGCTCCATCACCTAGGGGTCTGCAGCACCAGAATTTTGCCACCAGGCAGGGATGGTGACTCCTGGTGTGGGGGGGAGGACAGTGGTGGTACCTTTTGGAAAGCTGACTGTGAGTTTAATGGTTTTTCCATGTATTTTAATATTTTTAAGTAGAAACAAGCTGCTTTTTTTCTGCCAGGAAGTGTGCAAATCTAGGCAAAACTTGAAATGGATTCCTTTATTTTTATCAGGCCATGGAGACAACGCCACAAGCTGTCCTTTTAAGTTGTTGGGTTTATTTAATATATGGCTATGAGGAGACAGGCTCTGGTTTCTCCTCAAGTAGAACTCACTCTTTGCTGGGAGCGAGTAGTTTATTTTCCTAGTAAAAACAATCATTATTTTTACCAGCTGCAGCTGTTGTCCTGGACTCAGCTCAGCAACACCCGTTCTCCTCATCAGATGTGGCTGGTAAGTCCTTCAATCCAGAAAACACCAACCCAAGCTCCCATCTTTTTGTGTGTTCTCTTTTAAGCCAGGTGCAGGTTTCCTTGTCCAGCCCTCGACCAGGGCCCAGGTCCAGTCCCTGGCTGTCAGAAACAGCAGAATTAACTGGGGAGGAGGGGAAGGCTGCAGATGGGGAGTGGTGCCCACCTGGCCAGCCTATGGAGATGAGGTCTACAAAGCTGAGCCAGATCAAACACCATGGCTTGGGCACCTCGACCATGGGCACCTTGCCCATTTGCATCCCTCATGTCTGTACCAGCCTCCCATTGAGCATCAATGGGATTTGGCTTCCTAAACCCCTTGGCATTCCTGGGAAACTCCAAAAGGGATCCTTAAGTTGCCGTTCGGTGCGCGGAAGGTTTGTGATGCCAGATGGTTCAGCTTCCTACGTTCAGCCCAAAGGCCTCTTTGTCTAATGGGACTTATTCGTAATTACTCAAGCTGCTAATTTTACTCTTATGTAAATGCTGTTGGGAGGCAAAGCACGAAGGCAGCGAGGCACGTATGGGGTAATGGATGGTAGGAGGGAAGAATGAAGCCAGCACGACGTGAGAAGGGCTCTGAGTACTGAGCAGATTCCCAGCAAACCAAAATGCTTTTGGGAATTCCCTAGAAATTCAGGTAGCTCACAAAAAGTTCCTCCTGATGATCTCAGAGGTCTTTTCCAACCTTAATGATTCTATGATTCTTCACCTTAATGACCCAAAAGTTGGAAGGGTGAGACACTCCCCTTCAGCTGGAAAAAAAAGATAAAAATCAGTCCTAGTGCCACAGTCCTCCCCAGCTCAGCCCCATCACTGCCTCTTTTAGCACTGGGAGCTTCAGTTCAGTCAGCCCAACGATGCAGCCCTTGGAGATGGCTGGGTCAAAACTCCCGAGGACATCCTATCTGCATTGACTCTGATGACAAAACCCCAAATGAGGCCTTATAAATAAGCTCATATATTTTCACAGCACCTCCACCTGACATCTGAGCGACCATCTCCCGTGAGCACGCGGCGTTGAGCACGCAGCCTCCTGAGCCCTCGCTCGCTTTTGGAGGCAAAATAAACACGAAGCAGATGCACCCAGTAATTATCAAGAGGCCATCCCAGGCACTTCTGTTGCAGTGCTGGTATTTCCCTGTATCACCAGTGCCTGTTTTCTATCGTAGCCCTCATTCCTCTTCAATGAAAGGCTCACAGTGCCTGCCTCAGCTATTTGGTTGGGTTCACCGTGTGTTTTGCTGGCCATGAAGATGTCAAGAGAGGACAAGGCTGGATTTCCACAGCGCTGCTGTCTCATGTAATTATAGAATCATTATGGTTGGAAAGGACCTCTAAGATCATCAAGTCCAAATGCTGCAAGAGGCAGCCCTGTAAAAGACCCACCAGAAGCCCCACGAGTCAATAGATTTGGGCAGCAATTAGTAAACCTTCACCGACGGGCCACAGGTGCAGGTTGAGGTTTTTACAAGTCTCTGTTAATTTTTAACGTAATGGATTTGAACCCTATGGCCAACAGTTTCAACTCTTATTATTTCCTGGGCCTCTGGCTTTTTCCCCCAGAAGGTTTGGCCTCATGTGAGGGACTTGGCAGCATGTTTCCTTGCATAGACCCCCCCCCAGTAATGTACCCATGGACTTCATCATCTAGTGCTTCTGGTCAAAACAAGTTATAAATTCAGTCAGAGAAGCCAGAATATTTTCAAGCTATGAAGAGTTTTACTGACACATCCTTAGACAATGAAGTTCTAACATCTTAGTTAGAAGATCTTAGCAAACATGCACAGAAGGCTTCAGGAGGACAGGACTTTCCCTCTCCCAAGTCCAGGCACCGTCCCACCCCTCAGTCACAGAGAACAAGGTGTGGAGCTTTCCTTAACAGACAAACACAACTAGAGAGGTACTTGAGCTTGTTAACTGGAAGGGTCACCAATTTTCCTCTGGACCTTTTCCTCTTCCAGAGGAGAGGAAACAAAGATGTGAGATCTGTCTTAGTTGCTGGAGGAAAGGGAGAGTGATTCCAGCTTCTTTCCAGCAGAAAGAGCAACGTGTGCCAGTCAAAGTGCTGAGCCAGCTAAGCACCATCTCTGTAATTAAGCATAACCTTAAGAAGGTATTTTCTTGTTTTATCTTCTTTTATCTGTGTTCTTTTACTCCAAATCTATGTTTTTCACCTCATGTACTCTTTCATCTGTCTGTCCTGTCTAGTGGTACAGCTGGGTGAGTGTGAGCTAAGACACAACAAAGTATTTTCCTCCCCTGGGGCTGGCAACTCTTCAAACCAGGAGACAAGGACATGGTCCCCCAGTGCAGACCAGGGCACTGAGGTCTGCTTTGGGGAAGACACTACTTGGGTCATGAGCTACTGATGGTTTGGTGCAAGAAGAAAAAAGTGTCTGCAGTGACCAAAAAAAAAAAACCTCAAGAAAGGTCTCTGACTTGTAGCAATAGAGTTCAACTCATGGTCCCTAATACCTACCTGCAACTCATCAGGAACATCATCATCATCACTCACCTATGCCTTGACATTCTCCTCGGCCCAGGTGGCTCACTGAAGCGGTTGTGTCTAAGTCAAATAGTGGCCCACGTTGTGTGGCACCAGCTGGTGCTGTTCTGAAGTGTTCTTCAGCTTTCAAGTGCTATTTTTGGTTTAGCTCCCCCGCTGCCATCTGTCTTGACATGAGCCATCTACCACACGTGAGGCCTTTCAGTTCCACCAAGCCACAATGGGCAACTTTGTGCACAAACCCTTAGTTTAGGATGAGGTCAAAACCCCTCAGGCTTTCTTTGGGAAGCAGCACCATCTTAGGAAGTCACTTGATGGGTCAACTCCTTATCTCCCCTTAGTCTTCAATGGCTACAGCTCAAAGCAGCAAATCTGCCTCTCTTAAGTTTTGTTTCCCAGTTGGGTTCAAGAGCACAAAATGGGGCTGAGAACACTGTGATGTCAGTAGTTGATGACCAAAAAGCTCAGAGTGAAAAGGTAAACAAACCACACTGACTAGGTGATTTCAAAGAAGCCACTGTGATTTCAAGCACTTTTCTGTGTTGGGAAGAAGAGACATGGAAGTGATTAATTAATGTCAGCAAGAGAGCCAGGGCTAAAGCTGACATGGAATTCAAATGTCTCTACAAGACAGAGGTGAGGAGGGACTATCTCAAGAGGAACTTTCATTGCTGGAAATGGGTTCCTGGTCAAGCTCAAGACTGATGAAGCCTGTCCCAGGCTGCCCAGAGAGGTTGTGGAGTCTCCTTGTCTGGAGAGATTCCAAAGGTGCCTGGACACTGGGATGCTGGGCCCCCTGCTCTGGGTGACCCTGCTGGAGCAGGGGGGGTGGCACCAGATGATCCCCAGAGGTCCCTTCCAACCCCCACCATGCTGGGATTCTATGAAGACCTCTAAGCACTGCTACTGTATTTCCTCTAAATATAAAATCAGAAGGAACTATTGGGAAGTAAAATTTTCAGTTACTCTTTTGAACTCCACTGTGCAACAGTTACTTCCCCAGGAAATAACTGGTCATCAAATTCATGGCAATGGAACTTTCAGGGATTTTTTCTTTTAATATATTTTGAATTGATGTCTAAATCCTGATAACTACAAGAATGAGAAAGTAACAGCACCAGCACCCAGGAATTATTTTATCTCTATAAAAGGCAAAATAAATCCATTAGAAAAGTAAAATAAATCCATTTCCCAATGTTTTTTGAGAAAAAAAAAAGAAGTTGCAAAGTGTCTATTTCAGAAAAAAAAAAACCAAACTCCTGATGCTGTGTCATTTAAAGATTGGGCTACAGAGCTGCTCATCAGAGAATGGGATAGTTTCAAGGTAGGAGAGACTATTTTGTTGTTGTTGGGCTGTAGCATTTCCCTCATGAACATCAGCAGTGGGTGAGAAGCTAAAAGCATCTACACAGGAACAGGGTTCACTGACAGCAATTGGTTTGAGGGGAGAGAAAAGAGGGTGGAAAATCCTAACTGAGGATGTGGATTTATTCAGAAGAGTAAAACTAAAGCCAGGTATTAATAAAATGCAATCAGTAAAATTAAGGAAAAATAATAAATGTGTTTTCTGAACACCCACAGGCAAGACAGATCTATCTGCTTCTCATACCTCCTAAGCAAGTGATCCAGGCACGGGACTCAGGCTCAGCAGAGAATTTTTTGTATTATAATGATCATTTTTTTATGTTTTCCTGATATGAGATTGCACTGAGGCTTTTCTTTGAAGAGCAGCAGCTGGTGGCAGCAACTGAAAATCCCCAGCTAACATTTCAAGGAAATGAGAAGCGTCTCAGCCTGTGTCAAAAGTCTCTTCTCTCCCTGGGTAGCATGACCAGATCTGCCAAATTAATGCTGAAAAAAAAAAACCCCTCTCGAGTAAGTGCTCTGAAACTTTCTCAGAAGATGAAACCCTGAATGTTTTGCTGTAGTGAGAAATTGCTGCCTGTCTGTCAGAGGCAGAAATTTGCCAGAAAGATAAAAAAAAAAGGCAGGGGGGAGGAGGGGGAGAAAAAAGGGAGGACAAAAAAAAAGTCAGAATTTATTTGGGAAAGTGTTCATAGTTGTTTTTTTTTCTTATAAATCCTTGTGCACTGATTGGCTTTCCCTTCTCCAGTCCAAGATGCAGAGAGGGAGGAGCCCACCAGCCCTTCCCAGCTTGCAGGATGAGATGGTTTCATGGCACCCTTTGGCAGGTGTGCTTCCCTAACACCCGTTTTGCACAAAGGGTGACCACCCACCAGGTAAAACACGGCTTGGAGATGGGCAGGTCCTGGTTCTCAAGTGGCAAGTTTGGTTCATGGGACCTTCCCACCATGCAGGGAATAGTGGGGTCCCTCAACAGCCACCCGCAATTATAGAATCACCAACTGGTTTGGGTTGGAAGGGACCTTTCACGGTCATCCAGTCCAACCCCCCTGAAGGGAGGGGACATCTGCAACTAGAGCAGGGTGCTCAGAGCTCCATCCAACTTGACCTGGAATGTTTTCAAGGATGGGGCATCTACCACCTCTCTGGATCAACCTGTTTCTTCCCTTGAAGATGGGAAGCACACAGACATGGGGATTTTTGGCCATAGGGAGTTGTTTGTCCACGGACCACAGGATGCAGCTTTCATCAGAGATATCCTGAGGGTGCTGGGCCTGGTTGTCATGTCCATCTGAGGCTCCTTTTCACTAACCCTGAAGGTAAAAGCCAAGTACTTTTGAGTCCCTGCCCCAAGCCTTTACCAGCTAAAGCAAAACGCACACGATGGCCAGAGAGCGATAAATAACAGGACAAGGTAACAACACAGAAATGAGCTCAATCTGCGGGCTGAACCATGTCCAGATAACTGCTCCCACCTTCTCAAGCCATCCAGGGAAGCTGTCCCAAGTTGAATCCCATCTCGCTGCCCCAGTTGCAGTGATACCTTCACAGCAGAACCTTTCTGGCCCAAATCTTGCTCTTATTATTCACAAACCATAATTAGAGAGGGCTTTCTCCAGCCATGTGGTACATAGAGGAGCTGGCTGCATCATCCACTTTGATGCTCAGCTACATCATCTAATTTGGTCCTATCCAAGGAGCTACTTGCCCAGGAGACCCCCAACCCAGGGAGGAGATCGTGCACTTTGAAAGGTACCATCTCAGAGCTCCCCTTGGATGTGGGATGAGCAGGATTGGACCATTCTTTGCAGCAGAGCCAGAAGCAGTCATTACTACCAGCTCTTCCTTTAAAGCAGAGCTGAGAACATTATTTTCTAGCTCCTTTCCATATGAAAAGGCCTAAAAATGGGAATTAAACCACTGGGTATAGCTGAGACCAGCTGCACTTTGGTTTTTTTCAGCAGGAAGCCAAAGGGATGGAGAACAACCTTCCTGACATGTATTTGATTAGTTCAGTGCTGGTAAGATCCAGCCTGGCACAGCAGCAGAAGAAAGGTGGATGGGGTCCTCAGAAACAGGAAATTTTAATATAAATCTCATTCCAAAAATACTAGAGCAGTATTTGCCTGTAGAAATATTTAGTTCAGGCTGGGACTGCCCTTCCTGAAGCCGATGTGTGATTATTCACCTAGGTAGAAAATCACAGGGTGTAATCAGGTAGCAATAGCGTGACCTCAACTGGGATCTGATCAGGTCACCAGTCAAACAACCAGCCTGGTGGAGCAGCCTGCGGGGCAAGGTGATAAAGGATTCCTTTTCCCTCCTGCCCTGGAGGAGGATGCAATGTGAAAACAACTGCATCTCTTCACTGAGCCCTCGAGCAGAGTGAGAGAACAAAGACAAAAGTAGTTTTGCTCACACTTCCCCCATGCACGTGGGGACCCAGTGTGATGGAATCCCAGACTGGTTTGGGTTGGAAGGGACCATTCAAGGTCATCCAGTGCAACCCCCCTGCAGGGAGCAGGGACATCTGCAACTAAAGCAGGGTGCTCAGAGCCCTGGCCCTGGAATGTGTCCTTTGGCATCCCTCTGTACTACTCAGCCTGTGGTGGGGTCAGGCATCCCCATGCTGAGACCCAGGATGAAGGTTTGATGGCAGAGCTGGGACTGTGGTGTTTTGGTGGGGGTACCATGGATGGGCTGCAGCCCCCTGTACCCTGTGGTATCTTTTTCCTACAGGTAAAACCGGAATCTCTTCATCTTTGATTCTGGGATGTCTCAGGCACAATAGGAGGAAGACAGACTAATGTAAACCAGAAATATTTCCCAGACCTGGCAACCTTGTAGGGGAAGATAATGGGAAACATTTTCTCTAACAGATGACTTCCAGGGATAGAAACATTAAGTAATCATCTTAATGTTAAAAATCAAGATGAATTATTCCAACCCAAGATACCTCTCCTATGAGGCCAGGCTGAGAGAGCTGGGGGGGTTCAGCCTGGAGAAGAGAAGACTCCACAGACACCTTGTGGTGGCCTTTCAGGACCTGAAGGAGCCTGGCAGAAAGATGGGGACAGAGTTTTGATCTGATCCTGGTGGGACAGGACAAGGGGGGGTGGTTTGAACTGCAAGAGGGAGATTTAGGCTGGAGAGAAGGGAGAAATTGTTGGTGCTGAGGGTGGGGAGAGCCTGG
>JANIJG010012410.1:0-17872 GCA_024611175.1 Megaceryle torquata
GGAGCTGTGGTGCTGAGGGCCAGGGGTCAGTGGTGCCCTGGCAGTGCTGGGGCAACGCTTGGACTCCAGGAGCTCCAAGGTCTCCTCCAACCCAACCCATCCCATGATTTTCCTCTCTGCATCGGAGAGGAATGGTGGAAACGAGGCAGACAATAAAATTTAGCAGTTAGTTTCCAACAAAAGCTCGTGAGCTCATTGCTGCCTGGAAAATACTCACCCAGTGGCTTTTCCTTAGGCACAGATGACTCTTGTGGATTTATTTCTCGCTGGCTTTGAGCAGGAGAACGTGGAGTTGCTGGTGGTTGAGCTGCTGGCGGTTGGGCCGCAGCTCTGGGTGGGTTGGCGTTTTCCTGCGGTGAGTTGTGAATTCAGAGCCATGTCCTTAAGGGGGAAGCTCCTGAGGGTCAGCGAAGCAGGATGGAGGACTTGGGGCTTTATAGATGGAAAATTGATTAGTGGGGTACATCAGAAGGGGGTGCAACCCAGGGAAGGTGGGAGCCTGGGAGAGCTCACTGGTGGATGAAACAAACCCAGCTATTGCCACGTGCTGTGCTGAAACCCCGGTGGACGAGCTTTCTGCGCTCCTGTCGCTGCCCGAGCGAGGAGCCGCTGTGACCAGTTGGCCTCGCCCCGGACGCGCCGTCGGTGCCGACCCCCCCAGAGCAGCCACTTCGGTGTCGGTACCAAAACGCGGTCGATGCGACTACGTCCATTTGATGAATCTGAATTTGTCTCGTTGCCTTCAGCTGCCTTCCCTCATCGGCTGAACCTTTTCTACTTGGCCAACGACGTCATACAGAACTGCAAGAGGAAAAACGCCATCGTCTTTCGTGATACCTTTGCCGAAGTGCTTCCCGAAGCCGCCTCGTTAGTGAAGTAAGTAACGGGGTGGGGCCGGGGGGAAGGTCGTCTCAAAACCCACGTGTTTGTCTTCTGACTCTCTAGAAACATCAGCAAAATGCCAAGGATTTGGCCCAAATGTCTGAGTTTGAGCTCTTTGTTCAGGGGACAAGTAACAAAAATGGGTTTTGCTGTGAAAAAAAAAGGCTTCAGAGAAATCCTTTCAGTGTTCCTACTGCTCTGAAACTTCCTAGTTTTACCCCAAAAGAGCTCTGGTCTTGTATGATGCGGAGGGGTCTCCTTCACCGTGGAAGGAAGGGCTTCCTTCGCTTCAAGCCACCATGGTCTCCCTGGAACTAAAGACCTCACCTGGATGGAGAACTTCCCCGTCTGAAGGGTCTTTGATTTAAATCCAGATTCATTGACTTCCCTCTCCCCTCTGGAGTCACCACAGCTGACACTGGGCTGGGGTGTGGAAAACCCACTGAGCTTTTCTTTTCCAGGGATCCATCTGTTTCCAAATCTATCGAAAGAATCTTCAAAATCTGGGAGGACAGAAACGTGTACCCTGAGGAAACCATTTTGGCACTGAAAGAAGCTCTGAGTAAGTTACTCGTCCTTTGTGTTTCTTACCTTATGACCTAACGTTGGAGAGGAAGGAAAATACCCGAAATCCCCGAGAAAAAAGGAGTTCCCAGAGCGTATCTGTTCCTTCCGCCTTCGCGCCTCGCCTGGGCTTTAGAGCAGCGAAGCGTCGTGCGTGAATTCACCTGAATTCACCTTGTCGCTGCCTCTCCAAAGCCAGCTCGTGACCCTTTCCCATAAACTGGAGTCGTTCCAGCTGGGAGTAAACAGAACAGGAAGGGAAAGGGGTCCCGCAAGTGCCGACCGCAGTGCCCTGGCTCGCCCGTTGTGGCCCTGGCTCTCCCGCGGAGTCCTCTTTAGCAATGAGTTGGGTTTATTACTAATATTTGTAGTGTGGGAAAGGGGCTGGGAGCAAAGCCGGAGCGTGAAGGGTCCTCGAAGACGTAGGAGCAAACTCAGAGCATAGGAGCAAGCTCTGCTTAAGAGCTGGAGCGGCTCCAGTTAACCCAAAACGCACGTAGTTGGTTACGACCCAAAATGAGCCGATACTCAAATACTTGAAGGATGAGGCCGTGTTTCTGCTTCACTTGCTTTGATTTGAGAGCTTGAGGTGCTTCGGGAAACCCTCCCCTGAGGTTTTCGAGAGCCAGTCGTCATCCCGGCGGGAGGAATGGGGTGTCCCGGGTTCGGGCTTTAGCAGGCGAACGGGCGTCGCGTGCAGAGGAGCGAAGTCGACGCGCACATTCCGAAATCCCTCAGTTCTGTTGCTCGAAAACAAAAACCTTTGAGACGAGTTTTAACTGGGGTGTTGTGGCTGTTCTCCCACCTCGCCTGTGAATGCTGGTTGGGTAGAATCCCCCCTGAAGAGCCCCGCGACGCGGTTTGATTTCCCGATGCCTCGCGTGCCTTTCCTTGGTTTTGTTTCCCCCTCTGCTTGTTAACCGTCGCTTTGGTTTTGAACTGTCGTAGCACAAGGGCAAACAGAAACTTGATTTAAAACTGGGAGACCACCCCGCAGGTTGCTGTATTCCTGAGTAAACTTCTCTTGGGCATCCAGCAGCTCGCCTAAGGAAGTTGGTCGAGGTCTTTTAAAACAAATTTCTGTTCACTCTTTGTACCGTGCGATCGCACGGCCCCACAAACCAGATTCTTAAAGGAATCTTGTCATGCCGAGACTGCCAAAAAAAAACGTGAAATGTTTTCCAGGTACCACTTTCAAAACTCAGAAGCAGCTGAAAGAAACTCTGAACAAACAACCGAATAAGCCGTGGAAGAAATCGCAAAGTAAGGAAACAAATGTGAACTCTCTGAACTAATCTAGAGCTTGCCTCCTTGAGGAACAGAAGAAAGTCCGAGCCCAAAGCAGGCAAATACCTGGATCAGACATGAGCCACACGCGTCTTCCAGCTTTACTATGTAAAGCACCAAGGAGTTGTTGCTAGAGAAACACTTAAAAGGAATGAAGTGAAAATAAATGAGAGCAGAGGGTGTGAACGGTAGAGGAAGGAGCTGGTGACACCTCTTGGAAACGGGCCGTAGGCTGGAGAGAAGACAGAGGGGAGCGTGCACGTTGGCGGCGGGAGGCGGACAGGACCTTGGTGCTCGGGAGCGCCTCTTCGACAGCCAGCTAGTGCTAGGAGAAAAGCCAGCCTGGAAGCTGGCAGCACAGATAATGAACTCGGGCGTCCGACGGTGCCGGGAGCATGCTCTAGCAGGAAACACCTTTACAGTCTCCCCCCATCGGATGTCACCCTAAAGCTCTGCGCGGTGTGGAGGGCGAGGCAGCGGAACGTTAGGCGTGGAAATGCGGCGCGGTCACCGGCACCCGCATCGGGCAGTGAACGGAGAGGGCTGGGAAGCGTTGGGTCGCTTGGTTTAGCGTCACGAGCTGCCTTCCCGAGCACGCTCTCCATCCAGCATGGCCAAGGGGTTTAGTGGTTTGCTTCTCATCAGGTGTTTCTCCTGTTTTGTCCAGAAACCAATGGACTTAGTGTCTCTTGACAGCAGCATTCACTCCCCCCACGCTGCTGATGTCAGGATAGAAGCGTGAGAGTTTTTGAGGTCCAGAGCGTGGTCAGGCGTGGGAAGGACTGACAGGACGCCCCGTCTGAGGGCAGCGCTGGCTGCCAGCGCCAGCTGGTAGGAGATCACGTCGCCTGCCTGGTAGAGGGGGCAGCTCCGCGGGTAAGGCCATTGGAGCGACCCCGCAGGGACGCGTCCTCCCCTCCCCTTCCCTCAAAGGACGGCGCGGGAAAGTTTTAGAGGAGTTAAAAAGAGAGAAGAAAACGCCCTAGTGCGATTTGTTGGCCTCCGTCGCGGTCGAGGTGCGCGTGACCAAGTCCCAATTAGCCCAGAGCCTTGAGGGACGTCTGCGTGGAGGGGAACGTGTCACGAGCAACAACAGCCTGCTGCAAGTCTTCTGTTTTGTTAAAATACTTACTAAGACTGCCTTTGGTGACTGACTTTTCCTCGGGGTGTCGTTCCTCGGTGTCTTTATACTGTTTCCTTTCTTCCCACAGCATCCACGAATCCCAAAGCTGCTTTGAAGTCCAAGATCGTTGCCGAATTCCGAGTAAGTTCCCCGCTAGTCAACTTTGGAGCTGTAAACTTGGATAGGGCTGACAACGTTTGGAGGATGATGAGGCAGCAGGGAAGCGAAGGGAGGGATGTGGAAGCTCCTTGTGGAGCTGCTGGTGGGGTAACCCCATTCAGAAGCCCGACCTTTAGGGTGGCGGAGGAGTTGGTGGCACGAAACTGATCTAAATTTGGGCCCTCAGAGGGGCGTTAATGAAACGTGTGTAGAAAAATGTAAGCAGTAGAGTGAAGAAAAGAGAACAAAAAAGGCCTGTCCCTGCTCCTAACCGTCCTGGTGATTATCAAACCTATCATAGGCTTGGAGAATTAAGTTGTAGACTATTGAAACCATCAGGGCCTTGGAGAATTCCAACCCAAGGCCACAGATCTGGTCAACTTGGGGTTAAAGACTCCAAGATCCACACGCTTCATGTCCATGTCACCTCCTTTGGAAACGGTCTGGATGCAGCACCTCATTTGCCACTGAAGCCAGTTGGTGCTGTTGGCTCTTCAGGAGAATGTGATGAGGATGCTTTTCTTGCTTGATTTATTTTACACCTTTTTCTCCTTTCCCCAGCCCCAGTCTCTCATTGATGAATTGCTGCTATACAAGCGCTCGGAAGATCAGATAGAGCTGAAAGAGAAGCAGCTTTCCACCATGAGGGTGGATGTGTGCAGCACTGAAACACTTAAATGCCTAAAAGGTAAATAAGGGACGGGGTGTAACGTACAAACCCTGGCGTAATCGGAGGAGGTGGGTGTAGGAGCTGCTGGGTCTGTTTCTTTAACCAGAAATCAGCTCGTGCCTGTAAAATGCCAACAGATTTCAGAGTCCGGTTAAGAACCGCCAAGCAGGAGCCTAAAATCTTTGTGAACTCAAAAGTCTGTAGAAACCCAGCTTGATAAACCCCCCCCGTGTGTAGAAAAAGCCAGAAACCTGCGGTTTCTGCCAATGCAGAAACACAGCGAGAGAAGGCGGTGGAAACGCCGAGCTCGACCGAAGCCGACGTGCTGCGGGTGTATCGCGTGCTATCCGACCTGCCCTCGCTTAGCTCAGAACCCCTCAAATGCCTTCGGATTTACCTTAATTAAGGTGTTCCTCTCTTTGCAGACAAAACGGGAGGAAAAAAGTTCTCCAAGGAGTTCGAAGAAGCAAGTTCAAAGCTGGAAGAGTTTGTAAATGGCTTAGACAAGCAAGTGAAAAACGGCCCCTCGCTCACCGAAGCCCTGGAGAATGCCGGTATCTTTTACGAAGCGCAGTATAAGGAGGTCAAGGTGGTGGCCAACGTAAGTCCACTTGTCCTCCAGCTTCCTCAGGAGAGGATCTGAGCTCCGCTTGCGCTCGTGGAACATCTCGAGGCGGGAACGCGCGTCCTCTCTGCTCCGAAGGAAGGAGCTCGACACGATTGTTGGAGTTGAGGTGTCGGGCGAGGAAGGGAGTTGTTGCAAAAATCCCCGCATTGGAAGCTCAATTCTTGAGTGTTGCTGGGACTTTGGAGCCACTCTGGGTTTTTAAATGGGGGCAAAATTCCAGTTAGTCCCAAGAACTCCAAAATCCTGGCAGCTGCACAGTTTATGGTCGATGTGCCCAACAGATAAGCAAAGAAAGAATTCTGTAAAAACAACCAACCTGTGTGGAAAACACACCACCAGAAAAACCCCAACCAACAACACAACCAAGCCAAAACAAACAAAAAATCCCCAACCCAGCAGCATATTTGTTAAACCAATTTGAGTTAAAAATCCTTGGGTTTTAAGTCCCTGGAAAAAGGTTTTGCCTTCCTCTTTTTTTGTGGTCATTGCTCTGCAAGTCACGCTGAAAAGCTGAGTTTTCACGCCAGAGTCCTCTTAATGGGAAAGTAGGTGGGAAGCTGGTTAGGGAAGCGAGGGACACATCCCCTCTTCCTGCCAAAGACACTCAGCCCGGTGTCTTTTCCTTCGTAGGCCTATAAAACATTCGCTAATCGCGTGAGCAATCTAAAGAAGAAGCTGGACCAGCTGAAGGCCACGCTGCCCGATCCCGAGGAGTCTCCCGTCCCTTCCCCCAGTATGGACGCCCCATCTCCCACGGGCTCCGAGTCCCCTTTCCAGGGGATGGGGGAGGAGGACAGCACCCGGTCTCCGGCCGGCGGAAACCGCAAGACGGGATCTCCGGAACCCGTGACGGATAATCGGGATGTGGAAGACATGGAGCTCTCGGATGTGGAGGACGATACGTCAAAAATTATCGGTACGTTCCACGGGGTCGGTGGAGGAGTTGTGGTGTAGAAATTGCACCCGGGCAGAACAGCCCTTGCCAGCCCCGCTGGGGGGTGGCGGATGCACAGAGCCCTTGTTGGGACGCATACTGGTGCTGGTGGGTTCTGATCTCCTGCCCCAGGCTCACAGTTGGGATGTCCCAACCTGGCCATGACCAATCCCATCTCCCAGACCACTCACCAAATAGACTTTTACGTACCCTGTGGGAATCAGACCTGCCAAACGATGCGGATCCCGCGGGAAGTCCTGTACCTCGAGTAATTCTCCGAGGAAGGAGTGACAGTTGTGGTGGTCTTCTCCCCCTCTGTGGTGCAGTGGAAGAGAGGAAGGAGAAGCAGGTGGCTCCCACTTCGGTACCCACCAAGACTGAGAGCGTCCCCAAAGCGGTGCCGTCCACCGCCGCGGCTGCCACGACTTCAGTGACGGTGACGGTGACGACGCCTGCCCAGACCCCTCCTGCCCCCCTGGCTCCCAAGGCAGTGAGCACGGCGCCCGTCCCTCCGGCACCGGCACTGGCATTGCCCAATCTGGCGAACGTGGACCTGGCAAAGATCAGCTCCATTCTGAGCAGTTTAACATCTGTGATGAAAAATACAGGTGAGTGCTGAAGGGCCACGAGCCCAGGAGCTCACAACAGGCAGGGGGGTGTAAATTAAAGCTTTTAAAGCTTTAATTGTCTTCAGATAAACATGAATGAGTTACTGCTGAAATCATAGACTGGTGGGGGCTGGAGGGGCCTCTGGGGGTCACCTGGTGCCACCCCCCAGAGCAGGGGGCCCAGCAGCGCAGGGTCCAGGCGGGTTGGGAATCTCTCCAGAGCCTCCACAGCTTCTCTGGGCAGCCTGGCACAGGCTCCCAACTCCTCCCACCAAAGAACTTGCTCCTCCTGAGCAAGCCTCCATGAGGCTCTCCTCACTCCTGCTCTGCAGAGCTCTGCTGCAGTTCTTCCTGTGGAAGACCTGAGCCAAAAAGCCCTCCCATTCCTGAGGCAGTGTCCGTGAGCTGCGTGTGCTTCCGTCCTAGGTGTCAGCCCTGCCTCGAGACCTTCGCCGGGAACCCCCACAAGCCCAACAGCTCTTACGAGTGGCCTGAAGACTCCTGTCATGGGAACTCCAGCTGCTCCTTCCAATCCATTAGCAAATATTCTCTCCAAGGTGGAAATAACTCCTGAAAGTATTTTGTCTGCTCTCTCCAAAACCCAGACTCAGACTGCGCCGGCATTGCAAGGTACCGCAACAGGCTCTGAGGGATTGTGGTTTCTCTGTGCTTCTGAGAGCTTTTTAGGAGCAAAACCCTTCCCAGAGGTGCTGCTCCTGCTGCTGCACCTTCTGTGTCTAAGCCTGGTTAGCAGCAGGAGGCTTTTTACACCTTGTGACAAAGCCAAGATGAGTTATCATGAAATCCCAGACTGGTTTGGGTGGGGAGGGACCTTCGCATCTCATCCGGTGCAACCCCCCTGCAGGGAGCAGGGCCATCTGCACCCAGAGCAGGGTGCTCAGAGCCCCGGCCACCTCCCCTGGGGTGGCTCCAGGGATGGGGCAGCCTGGGCCAGGTTCTCCCCACCCTCAGCACCAACAATTTCTCCTTCTCTCTGCTCTCAATCCCCCTCTTGGAGTTCAAACCCATCCCCCCTGGGCCTGGCCCAACAGCCCCTGCTCCAAAGTCCATCCCCAGCTTTCTTCTGAGCCCTGCAAGGCCCCCAGAAGGTCTCCCCGAAGCCTTCTCCTCTGCAGGCTGAACAATCTCAGCCTGTTCTCCCAGCAGAGGGGTTTTCCAGCTCTTGCCCAACAATAAGAAATTACCCCATTTATTCAGACGTACCCTGTTAATTATATTTATAGAGCAGTCCGAGCCTTTGGCAAACGTTTGCTCTTTGGTGGGTGCTAAAGTCAATATTAACACGGCAAAACCCAGTCCTTTTCCTGGCTAAAACGTGACATCGTAAGCGACAGCCTCCACAGTGCAGCCGCCAAACCCTTTCCCTCTCCAGCAGCTCAAGTCAACTTTGTCCCTTCCCCGAGCATCTGAACTCATCGCTCTTTGTTCCAGGTCTCTCATCCTTGCTGCAGAGCGTGGCTGGAAACACAGCGCAGTCGAGCGAAGCCGCGTCACAAAGCACTTCGGCCTCGCCGGCCACCACCACCGGCCCTTGCGGGAAGGGCAGGAGCGTTCCTCCCAGCGCTCAGTCCTTCGTATCCAAGAGTTTTGGGTATTCTCCAAACTCTACTGCTGAGGTTTCCTCCACTTCAGTTACTAAGGCTCCCGTCGGACATACCCCGGGGCTGCCGAGCTCCGGCTTTAAGCCGCCAGCCAATTCCCTGGGATTTTCCAGTTCCCACCCTCCCAGTCCTTCCCTTTTGCCGACAGAAACCTCCCTGGGTCAATCCTCCGAGATTTCAAAAGCGAAGCTGGAGTCGGAACCTCCTTCTCCCAGCCTGGAGATGAAGATACACAACTTCTTGAAGGGAAACCCTGGCTTCAGTGGCCTGAACTTGAATATTCCCATTCTTAGCAGCTTAGGGTCCAGCATCGCAACCGAGAGTCACGCATCCGACTTCCAGCGTGGTCCTACCAGCACTTCCATGGACAATGTGGACGGAACGCCGGTGCGGGACGAGCGGAGCGGGACTCCCACCCAGGATGAGATGATGGATAAACCGACGTCGAGCAACGTCGACACCATCTCCTTGCTGTCAAAAATCATGAGCCCCGGTTCCTCGACTCCCAGCAGCACGAGGTCACCTCTGCAGAGCCGGGATGATGGATATTCCCAAGAACTTCCCAATTCCGTGCACACCTACCGGCCTTTTGGCCTCGGCAGAGAGTCTCCGGCTGGCCTGTACAAGCCGTCTGCGGATGCCATGGAGATCCCCTCCTCCTTGATGGACTCCTCTCAGGAGAAGTTTTACCCGGACACATCTTTCCAAGAGGACGAAGATTACCGTGACTTCGATTACTCCGGGCCGCCACCCTCGGCCATGCTGAACCTGGAGAAGAAACCTGCCAAGTCCATCTTGAAATCGAGCAAACTCTCTGAAGCCGCTGAGTACCAGCCGGTCCTGTCCAGCTACGGGCAGAGAGCGCAGGAATTCGGCGTGAAATCCTCCTTCCCTCAGTCGATGAGGTCCATCCTCGAGCAGAGCGAGAGCTGCGACCCGCTGGCGTCGTCCCCGGCAATGTACGGGAGCTACGGCCTCAGGGGCAGCGACTCCACCTCGGATGGGTCCCCTTCGCCCGCCAAGAACGACGTGTTTTTCACCCCGGACTCCAACCACAACAACTTGCCGAAGCCAGTGGTGCACTCGGGCCTCTCGCAGAAGCAATACCCGGACTCGCCCCACTCGCTTCCCCACCGCTCGCTTTTCTCCTCTCAGAACGCCCTCTCCAGCCCCGCGGGCAGAGCGCCGGCAGCGAGCGTGGAGAAATCGTTGGCTTCCTCCATATCAGCCACGTCGACCATCGAGTTCAAGAACATGCTCAAAAACGCCTCTCGGAAACCCTCTGAGGAGAAGCATTTTGGTCAGATTTCCAAAAGCGGCTCCGGCGAGGGGGCGGGTTTGGCCGGAGCCGCCAAGGGCGAGCCGCAGCCTCAGGAGGAGCACTACCGCATCGAGACCCGCGTCTCCTCCTCCTGCCTGGACTTGCCTGACAGCACCGAGGAGAAAGGGGCTCCCATCGAAACGCTGGGCTACCACAACGCCTCGAGCAGGGGCATGTCGGGAGAACCCATCCAGACTGTGGAGTCCATCCGGGTGCTGGGCAAAGGGAGCAGAGGGCACGGGCGAGAGGCGAGTCGGGCGGCCGCGGGCTGGTTCGAGCTGAGCAGCGGCGGCGGCGCCTTTGATAACGGGCCCTCGGGCGCCTCGGAGCTGCCCGGCATGGGCGGGTTCCCAGCGCCCTACAAGGAGCACGTGCCACCCTTCCAGGAGAGTGTCAACAACTTCCGAACGAATAACTTCAGCCCCGCTTTCGAGCACCACATGCCGCCACCCCCGCCGCCCCTCGCGCCACCGCCCCTCGAGCACGGGACTCCCTTCCAGCGGGATCCAGTGGGTCCGCCCGCTGGCCCTCCGGCCGCCCCCACCAAGGACCACAGCGGCCTCTTCCCGAGGGATCACTCGGTCCCTCCCCGCATGCCAGCGGTGGATCACGCCAACCCCTTCTCGAAGGAAACCTCCGCTCCGCTCTCCCTGCCCCATGGCGTCCCCCCGCCGCCCTCCGTGGAGCACGCCGGGGTCCCCTTCCCCACGCCCCCGCCGCCCCCTGTCCCTGGGGACCACGCCGGCGTCCCCTTCCCTGCCCAACCGCCGCCGGCCGGGGACCACGGCGGCGCAGGCGGCGTCCCCTTCCCTGCGCCGCCCCCCATGGCGGTGGAACACGCGGCCGGCCCCTTCCCCAAGGAGCACGGAGCCATCCACCAAGGGACGATCAAGGAGCATTTCGCCGTTCACCCCCCGCCCCGCGAGCCGGGGCCGCAGCCCCAGCAGCGGGACCACGGCGCCGCCCCCCTGTCCCGCTCCCGCGACGCCGTGGGGCTCACCCCCCTCCCCCGGGAGCAGCAGCTGGGGGTGGGGACCACCCGCGCCATGGGTCCCCCACCCCACAGGGACGGTGGCCGCGGGGGGGTGCTGGTCAGGACCCCCCGCACCGACTTCAGGCCGCGAGAGCCTTTCGTCAGCAGAGACCCCTTCCATAGCCTGAAGCGGCCCCGACCACCCTTTGGCAGGGGTGGGGCTCCTTTTTTCACCCCAAAACGCCCCTTCTTCCCCCCCAGGTACTGAAGCCCAGCTCCCGAGCGGAGGCGGCCGCTCGCTGGGGAGAGCCGCGGGAGTGGCGCTTTCTCTTGGTTTTTCCGTGTTTTATTTCATTTGGGTTTTGGTTCCTCCCCCACCTCCCCTTCAAAAGCCCCGTAACCTGCTCCTAAATTAAATGTTCTCTATTTTTATTTTTTCTTCCCACCCCCCCCGTTGGTTCTTTCCCCAGCCCACCCAGTTGGTGCAAGCCTAGGAAAAAAAAAAAAAGAAAACAAAAAAAAAGAAGAGAAAACAATGTTTTAACAAAAAGAAGAATGGCTGTTGAAGTAGAAACAACTTCCACGAGTTGAAAAAGTTTAAAAAGAACACAGGAAAAAAAAAAAAAAAAAAGAAAAACCCAAAACCACACCTGAAAACCCACAGGAAAAACCGAACCCTGCTCGGGGGAGGATGTTTTAGTCCCTCACCAAACGAGGAAGGAGCGAAGGGGCCAAGACCTGGCGGTGGCCGAGTTGTGTCCCCCCCCCCACCCTCCGCCCCAAATCCACCCCACGAAAAAGGCAAAGAAAGGAACGATAAAAGACCACCCTACAATGCCCTCGGTGACCTCTGAGGACTCTTTGGCTCCCTGGGAGCTCGAGGGGGTGGGGGCCCCTGGCCTGTCCCGTCCCCCCCCCCTCGGTTGTTGTCCGTTGGTTGGATTTTAGTTTCTTTTTGGTTTGGGGTTTTTTTTTTGTTTATTTGTTTGTTTGTTTTTCCCCCTGGGAACACTGTTGACTTTCTACGTGTGTGTATATAATAATAATAATGATAATAATAATCATCACTTTTTAATTCCATCTCGGAGCCCGCAAAGGCTGGGGGGGGGGTGTCTCAGCTCCCCCCAGCCCACCCACCCACCCACCCAGGGCCGCCCCAGGCGGCTTTTATATGAAGTTGGAATTTTACTTGATTTATTTTGTTCTGTTTTGGTTTTTTTTGTTTGTTTGTTTTTTTGGTTTTTTTTTTTTTGGTTTTTTTAGTTGCTAGAATCCATCATATATGTTTGATAAAGGTGTAGGGTTAAATATCTACATAAAAATTACCAAAAAAAACCTAAACCTCAGCAGTTTAGTGGCTCCTTCTTTGTGCGCTCCGCGGGGGGGGGGGGAGAAGAAGGGGGACTCCTGAGGGGCTTCTTCCCTATCCCCCCCCTCCATCCCCCCCCGCCCCGAGGCTGTCCGGGGGTCCCGGTCTCCGTTGTTCCGGGAGCGGCGGGAACGGAGCTGCGGCCACGTGCGCAGCTCCCGCCACACGCCGGGGGGGGCGGGGCCCACGGTTCTGGTCACGCCCCGGCGCCAAACCCTATGGGCGGGGTCAGCGCTCCCGACACGCCTCCTGGGCGGGGCTGGCGCGATAGGCCACGCCCACGCGTGACCACCGCGAGCGACTCCGCCCCCGGGCGGGGATTGCCCATCATTGGCCCCGTGCCTGAGCTCCTGCGCCTGGCCACGCCCCTCCGGGAGAGCCTCCAACTTCCGGGCTGCGGCGGAAGGGGCGGAGCTTCCCGCCATGCCGTCCGTTCGCTGCTCGAGCCGGCTTCTCTTCGCGGGAGCCCCGCGGCGACACCGGGTGCGCTCGGGCCCTCCCGACACTCCCCGGCCCCAGCCACCCACGTCCCCCGTCCCTGTTCCCTTCCTCCGCCCGCCTTTCCCCCGAAGCGGCCCGGGGCGTCCTGACCCCTCCGCCGACCCCGTTAACCTCTGACCCCCTCTCCCTCAGGCCTCCGGGCCCGATCCCGGCCTGTCCCAGCGCCTCCGGCTCTTCCAGCGGCTGAGGGCGGAGCAGGAGCAGCGGGATGGAGCCGGGACCGGTAGCGGCATCCTCCCGGGAACCCCCATCCGCATCGCCCTGCCCGGGGGGAGCCGCCTGCCTGGCCGGGCCCTACAGACGACGCCCTTCGAGGTGGCCACGCAGCTGGGGTATGCGTGGGGCCGTCCCCGCGGGGTCCTTGTGGAGTCTCCGGGGTGTCTTCAGGGTCCCCGGGGTTACTCGCGGGGTCCCCACGAGGACCCCGCGGGGCCCTCGCATTGTCCCTGCAGTCACAGGGTCCTCACAGTGTCCCCGTGGTCCCCACAGAGTCCCCAGGGTGCCCTCACAAGGTCCACAGAGCCCCCACGGTGTCCCTATGGTATCCCCACAAGGTTCTGGGGGGTCCTTGGTGTCCTTGGGAGGTCCCTGGTGTCCCCCAGAGGCCCGCGGTGTCTCCATGGGGTGCCCCGCTGTCCCCGCAGGGGGGGCCTGGCAGAGGCGGCGCTGGTGGCCCGAGTGAACGGGACCCTGCGGGACCTCGACCGGCCCCTGGAGAGCGACTCCGACCTGGAGCTCCTCGACTTCTCCACCCCCGAGGGGCGTGCGGTGAGTCCCGGGGGGGCCGGGAGGCTGCGCCTGCATCCGCTCTCCTCGCAGGACACGTCCTCCCGTGTCCCCCCGCGTCCCTCCCCTAGGCTTTCTGGCGATCGAGTGCCTGCGTCTTGGGGGCGGTGGCCGAGCAGTTCTACGGGGCCACGCTCTGCAGCGCCCAGGCCACCGAGGATGGGTTTTTCTGTGACATCCACATGGGGGACAGGTAAGGAGGGAGGGGTCGCGGGGACACGCGCCGGGGAGTCCCTGGTGGGGCGCTGTGTCCCCAGCCCGTCCCCGGCACCCTCAGGACAGTGCAGCGTGAGGAGCTGCCGTTGCTGGAGGACGCCTGCGGTGCTTTTGCCCGCCATGGCCACCGCTTCGAGCGCCTCGAGGCCACCCGCCAGCAGCTGGCCGAGCTCTTCAAGGTGAGACCTGCAGCGTGGTGTCCCCTCCCCGGCCCAGGATGGGGCAAAGGAGCCTGGCCTCGGGGACATTGGGACCCCTCAGGTTGGGATTATGGACCCAGGTGATGCTCATGGGGAGCGCTGTCACCTCTCCCTGTGCTGCCTGTGCCACTGTCAACCACCTTGGTGTCCCTCCTAGAGCAGTGTCACCCCCTCTTGATGTCACCTGTGCCACTGTCACTCACCTCAGTCCTCCACCCTCCAGCACGGTGTCACCTGCCCTTGGTGTCACCTGCCCTTGGTGTCACCTGCCCTCAATGTCACGCACGCCATAGTCCCCTGCCTTGGTGACCCCCCCAGCACAGCGTCACCCCCTCTCAGTGTCACACATGCCACTGTGTCCCCCCCTTGCTGTCACCCACCTCTCTGTCCCCCCCAGCACAACAGTTTCCAGCTGCAGCAGATCGAGGACGAGGTGACATCCCCAACTGCCACCGTCTATAGGTGAGCACTGGGGGCAGAGATGGGGGGGTCGGGGGGTCCCACATCCATCTGTCTGTCCCCATGTCTGTCCTCACAGGTGCGGCCCCCTCCTCCAGCTCTGCCCTGGCCCCTTCCTGCGGCACACGGGGCTCATCGCTGCCCTCCGCGTCCTGACGGTACGGTGACAGCGTGGCCCTGGGGAGGGGGACGCACACACGCGACACACCCGTCCCCAAACTGTCCAGACCCCCCTGACCTCCCCTCGCACGCCCCAGCAGAGCTCGGCCGCGTTCTGGCGGGAGCCAGGGGGTCCTGGGGGGGCTGGGGGCCGCCCGTCCCTCCAGCGCATCGCTGCCGTCGCCTTCCCCAGTGCCCAGGACGCGGCCGCCTGGCAGCAGGCGCAGGACGAGGCCGCGCTGCGGGACCACCGGCGTATCGGGCGGGTGAGCCTCACGCTGGGGGGGGGGGGGAGATTGGGTCCCAGTAACTCCCTCAGTAATGCCCAGGCTCGCCCTTCACTGCAGGAGCAGGAACTGTTCTTCTTCCACAAGCTCAGCCCCGGCAGCTGCTTCTTCCTGCCCCGTGGCGCCCACGTCTACAACACCCTCATCGACTTCATCAGGGTGCGGCCCCCCCGCCACCCCCCAGCCTCGCCATCATGTCCCGCTGGCACTGGGGGCAGAAATCGGGGTTTGCCTTTGTCCCCCAGCACCCTGCACCCCAACCCTGCCCGGCACCGTGGCCCCGCATCGCTGCGCCCTGAGCCTGCTGTGTCCCCCGCTGCGCCCAGACCCCGTCCCCACTGCTCCCAGATGCTCTTGGACCCCAGCCCCCACCCCCGTGCTCCCCACTGCACCCAGCCCCTCTTGCACCCCAAATCCCTGCCACAGCCCCTCCCCGAGCCGGGTGCCGCGGGGCTGGGCTGACGTCCCCGTCCCCGCAGAGCGAGTACCGGGCGAGGGGCTTCTTGGAGGTGGTGACCCCCAACGTGTTCAGCCCGCGGCTCTGGGAGCTGTCGGGGCACTGGCAGCACTACAGCGCCCACATGTTCTCCTTCAGCGCCGGCGCCGAGACCCTCTCCCTCAAACCCATGAACTGCCCGGCCCACTGGTGAGCCGCGGAGGGAGGCGGGTGAGAGGGTCCCCAGGACCTGCTGCTTTGGGGGTGGAGGGGGCGCCGCCGCCTCTGATCGTCCGTCTGTCCGTCCGCAGCCTGATGTTCGCCCACCGGCCACGGTCGTGGCGGGAGCTGCCGCTGCGCTTGGCCGACTTCGGGGTCCTGCACCGGAACGAGCCCCCCGGCTCCCTGACCGGGCTGACGCGGGTGCGGCGCTTCCAGCAGGACGATGCCCACATCTTCTGCTCCCTGGAGCAGGTGAGTGACCCCGCGTCCGGATGGAGCCCACCCTTGGTGAGGATGGGGGAGCCAGGCTGGGCGGGAGCCCTGAGCTGCTGGAGGAATGGGGTCCAACTGGGGGGTTCAGCCTGCAGAGGAGGCGGCTCCGGGGAGACCTTCTGGGGGCCTTGCAGTGCTGAGAAGAAAGCTGGGGATGGACTTTGGAGCAGGGGCTGTTGGGCCAGGCCCAGGGGGGATGGGTTTGAACTCCAAGAGGGGGATTGAGAGCAGAGAGAAGGGAGAAATTTGTGCTGCCGAGGGTGGTGAGCAGCAGAGATTTTTCAGCCACAAAACTCTTCAGATGCATTTCCCCCCCCCTCCAGCAACACACTAGGAACAGAAGGGAGAGGGCAACACAACACCCCCCCAAAAAACCTGACTGAAATTCAGAGCAGGAGAATGCCTTTGAAAGGTCTCCAGGTGAGTGGGCTTTGAACGCCTCTTTCTAAGGCCAAGCTGAAGGATCTCCAGCCCCGCTGCTCCCCGGGGTGCAGCTCAGCAGCCCCCCGCACATGGCATCTGCATCCAGGGACCCAGCAGGCACCATCCCTGTGAGACCAGCAGTGGGTCAGGGAAAGCAAAGCCCGGGGGTGGGGGGCTCTTTGCCCCTCCCCAGAATTTGTCAAAGCAATGGGGTGAAGCCTGAGAAGCCAGGATGAAGGGGAGGGGGGTGCAGGATGGGAACCGTCCCCTCCCCAGTGCAGGGTGCGGTGGCCGCCCTCTGCTCGGGGCGAGGTGGCCAACCCTTCTCTGCAGCTGACAGCTCCCCGAGACCGAATCCAGAGGGTGTGAGAGGGAGAAAAATGGGGTGGGGAAGGCAAGTTTCGGGGCTGGGGATTTCTCTGCCTTCTGGGAACGGAGATCTGGGCTCATCCCAGGGCTCTGTCCCCAGCAGTCCTCATGGACACCCCCAAAGTCCCAGCAGCATCACAGGGACCTTTCAAGGTACAAACAGCTCAACCTCTGCACCCAGGCACCCCTTTGAGCCCTGAAAAGGGGAAAATGGGTGGCTGGCAAGAACCACAAACACCAGCTCCCTTTCCAGCCATTCACAAGGGGGTTTTTTATATATATATATATTCCAAAAACCTCCCCTAAACCAGCTCAAAGCCATTTCCTGATCCAGCTTCTGAAGGCATCTTCACACTGGGCTGCTGGAAGGAAGAACGAGCCATCAGGGGCCAGCTCCAACATCCCGCCCCTCACGATGCAGCTCGGAGCACGACCTCCAAGGACACGAGGAGCCCCCAAGCCCGACTCTTTGTGCCGGGGTTTCGTAAGCGTGCTCGTGCAGGATGCCGCACGGCAGAACGTCTCTCAGAACCCTTCCAGCTCTACTGCCTGTCAGGGAAGTGTCTAAATATTTCTATTTTCCCCCAAATACAATTTTTCATCAGAATTTGGGGGAAATAAATAAATAAATATTTAAAAGCCGTGAAAACACTGAAATCCATGTTAGGGTTTGAAGAAAAGCAGCACCTCATAACTGAGAGAAGGATGCACCTTCAGCACCCAAAAGGGATGGATCTGCCTCTCCTGGGGCTTTGCTGGGTTGTAGGTACCATAACACCCTGTTTCCATCCCCTGGATGGCAGGTGAAGCATGCAGGGTCCCAGAGGGACGATTTCCTCCACTATCTCCTGAGGATATCCAGCCCCAGTGAAGAAACAGGGACCAGAGCAGAGCCTGGCTCTACTTGTGTCCCAGATAACGCTGTCACCCCACAGAAACCAGGCTCGTCCTGGTGAGCTCAGCGGAGAGGCCAAAGGGTGAAGGAGATATGTCAGAACCTCCCTCCTGCTGCTGAGAGCAGGGCTGTGACGCCCAGGAGGGACGAGTGTCCGGGAGACCTTCCCTGGCTGGCCCCAGCTCTGCTCTCCATCACTCGCAATCAGCTGCCGGAGCTGGGACAAAACCTCACAAGTGCAAATCAGAAGAGAGGGGGAGGGGAAGTAAAGTAAAAACTAAAAAATAAAAGTTCAACTTAAAAAAAAAATTCATGACCTGCAAGGGTGCTTGGGTTAACCTGGGGCTTGTTTTCTTGCACATCACTTTCAGTGAATCACAGAATTGTTCTGGTTGGAAGAGATTTTGGAGCTCCTGGAGTCCAAGCGTCGCCCCAGCGCTGCCAGGGCACCACTGACCCCTGGCCCTCAGCACCACAGCTCCACGGGGGGCTTGGAAACCCCTCCA
>JANIJG010012411.1:0-14786 GCA_024611175.1 Megaceryle torquata
CCACTTTAGCAAGGGGAGGAACTTTGTTACTGTCAGGGTCACAGAGCACTGGAATGGGCTCCCCAGAGAGGCTGTGGAATCACGCTTTCTACTTCCCAGTGATTATAGATGAATAATATAAGTATTTGATCACAAGTAGTGTGTTGTTTTTTACTAATGCTTTATAAATTGTGATTAATACTCAGAAAGCTCATTACCTGCTTGATATAATTTTCTATAGTGATCCTGATATCAAATCTGTAGTGAACTATAAACAAAGTGTAACATGAGTGAATTTTTCTTTTTTACAGAAGTTACATCTTTTTCTTCTTCCTGATTTTCTAAACTGGGAAGAGAATTGTAACAATGAAGAAGTAATTTTATCACGTAATCGATTGCTGACTTTTCTGTTAACCTGATAAAATGTTGCCAATCTGAAATGCAGTTCAAATGAATTTGCAGATGTGGTTTTTCTGAGACACACATTTTCTACCTTTTCTACTATATCCAACTACTTATTAAAAGTAAAACAAGCTTAACCCTATGTAACAGTCGGGTGGTACAGGCTTAAATAAAGTTAGTCTCAAAAGCTGTTAGCTAGAGGAAGGGAAGTCCTAGCTTCAAACAATGTTTAATTAAAACTTTAGGCTAATTGCAGGATGAATTAGAGCAAATGCAGCATTCCAATCCTTTCGTCCACTGTGAGTTTATGGGTTCATGGTTTTTGTCTTTTTGAGTACATACTAATGTATAATTTCTCCATGGTGTTCTTTAGTAGCCGTGGTGTGATACGTTCATCTTCTTGGAGCAGATTTCAGGAATTGAAATTTCAGGAATAGGTTTCTTATGTGGACAAAGGCATCCTTGCTCAGTCTTTGAGGCTCAGTTTAAGAGGCGTAAACTCCAGAGATTAAAAAATATTAGTTCTAGAGTTCATTCATTGACTTTGCCCTTACAGTGCATACTAACAGGGATGTATGTTGTTGTTTTTTTCTGCTGACACTTAGAATATGCTTTAACCTTACAAAGACATAGTAGCTATGAGGATGGCATGCTCTTCACTATAGAAAAAGCTGAAAGAGGTATCTCAGGTCAGTTCTGAAAGAAGTACAGTACTTTTTGTGTGGTTCACAAAGTCTTCCCTATTAAAGGTGTCAGTAAGGTGTTTTATTTATCATACAACTCACCTTCTATTGCTGTATGTTCAGGTTAAGGTGGATCAAGCATCTTTCTGTACTACGTGGCTGAAATGTTCCTTTCTGCCACATCTCTTCTTATGTTCTGAATAAAGATCTTGGGAACCTAATGCATACACCAGAGCCTAGTCTCAGATTCAGCAGTACATCAGTTAGTCACTTTAGAACCTAATTGATAGTCATCCAAATCATAAATTGGCCTTTGGTTATTTTCAAATGAATAGCTATTTCTAAAAAGCAAGGTAGAATCCCCATAATTAAAAGTATCTGGTGGTTTTGAATGGTAAAAAAAGTGACAAAATGTATTGAGACTTGCATTTTTTTTCTTATGAAACTTTTAAATAACTATTGAGTTCTTCACAGTGCTGGAAAGCTGTTTGTTAATGCCTGTAATACTTTAAAAAATTCAAATTATATTTTTTAAAGTTTTTAACATTGCTTAGGGTGTATGTATATTTTACTGCCTAAACAACAGTTACACTAGCTGACATTTGTAAAACAAAGCAGAGAATTTTACAGTCTTGTAACTGCAGCAGACTAAGACAGCATGGAAGTGCACAGAGAGCCAACTAGTGCAAATGGAGGGCTGCCATTCTCTTACAGTTACTGGTAAATTAGAACATTTAGAAAGAAAGTAGATGAGAGAGAGGAAAAAAAAATGTTCATAGAAAGAACCCTAAGGATTTTTTTAAAAGAAGAAAAACTCTTGTCTTGGTTGTCCTTCCATCTCTCCCCTGCCTTTTGCTCCCCAAAGAGAATATTATATTTTTGCAGGTAACTATTTAAAAACTTTTATGTCAGTCAGCCTCTTTCTCTGTAATACTTTCAATGCAATTTCCTGACAAGTGGCTACTGAACTACCACTTTTTTGAAGGAAATTTTCCAAGACTAGAATTACTACTTCTACTGAAAGACAAGAATTCTCCTAAGTCAAATTTTGCTTTTCCTCCAGATATGAATTATTCATTCATTTCACTTGTATTTTAATAAAAGGTACCTTTAGTTTTGTAATATTCTGTTACTGAAGTGTAAGGTTGAAGCTAGAAGCAGTTCTCCACATACCAGTGTGTGTAATTTTTTTTACAACTTTATGATCAGTAATAGAGGTAAATTCAGGCATCATACAGTCTGAAGAGAAACTGAATTTTGCTGTCTTCTGATATTTTCTTTGGTTAGCTGAGGCTTCTCTGTTAAAGAGTGCTGTCTTTTCCAAATCTTATCACTAGCTGCATAATTCTGTCTTGCTAAAAAATCCACTTGATGACACAAGATCTAAATGTTGGGTATTATGATGATGAACTTGTGGAGTATATTGCAATGCATTCTGTTGGTGCAATGACTTCTGTGGTGATACTGACATAGTTCTTATGGATAAGGTGGTTCTGTGTATACTAGTTTACTTTGTATTAAAGAGGCAATTTGAATGCTGTTCTATTCTCAAGAAATTCCTGAAGGTCTTAAGGCTGGTATAAGGATTCAGTCAATGACTGAAGCATTTTGTAATTAATTTTTAGATTCTGGGTTTATAGAGTGAGATCTAGGACTCCCTGTTAGGTAATTAAGCTTCTAATGAGCTCTTAAAAAGAACTCTCTAGATGCTCCATTCTTACACCTAGAGTAACCAAAAGTCACCTAAAGCCCTGGTGTAGAGACTCTGTCTCAATGGAGAAAATCGGAAAAACCGAATATGTGAGGATAGAAAGGCACCTAAAAGCTCACCTTGTTGTGTGGAATTCTACTTCTCCAGCTGACTAGTAGTTTCATCATAGTTTTTAGTAGCATATTGATTGCCATGCTGTAAGAAGTTAGGGAGATTCATGTTCAGATTTCCCTTAGGCCACAATCTTGACTTACTTGTTGTACTGCATTTATAGCTACAATATGGAAGAGAGGTGACTGAATCACTTCTTGCAAGGGTGGAAAAATTAACCTATGATTCTTGATGACTATCTGCGTTATGCCTATTTTAGATTGCTATGTTTTGATGTCTTTAGGCAGACACTAAAGTGGCTTGCAAGTAGGTTATACATAATTAAAATATGTAAAATTCACTGGCTAGTACTCACAGAAGATAGCTAGGAAATATTAAACATTAGGCTAAGCACTTGTGTGCTCACCACCCAAATGGATGAGGAATTCAAAGAGCATCAGCCCTGTGGCTCCCTGACAGGATCCACAGTGCCAGAGAGCCACCTTGGACCTCCTGCTACAGCTCCATTGATAGCATCAACATCTCCTGGCTAGGATCTCATCACCCTGAACTTCCCTGGCTTTGCCTGTTAGGTTTCACCCCTTTCCATGATGATATCTTCTATCCTGAAAAGTTGAGCTATTGATGATCTCACCTGAGGAATCTCATCTCTAATTCTAGCTTTTCTTATCTTTGTCCAGCCTTTCTGAGCACTGTGGGCACAGTTTGTACAGCTGGTCCAGACCAGAGCTGGCCTTAGTGTCTTGGTACATGAGTAGATAAATCCCTAGGAGAGAGGGGAATCTTACAGCACTAGTTACAGCTGATAGCTATGACAAGGTGGTTAGTAAAATGGAAAAGTTTTCCTCATCCACACTTTAATATAGTTTTCATAGGAAAAAAAAGTGACTGTGTATGTCCATGAACCCTGGTCTTACAGTTGGAGTGGAAAGAAGCTCAGGTCTGTAGTGCCAGTTCAGGTTCCTCAGCTTGGAGAGAATGCTGCTTCCCTCTGATCTTTTGCTTCATGTTTCCTCTTAGTATCTGCACTCAGAGAAGAGCTTTTTCACTGCTCTTCAGAAGTGCATGTCTTTACCTCTGGTTTACTGAGGAAATGTAGTTGTTTAATTCTAGATAGGTTTTTTATAGGTTCAGGAGCTACAGCATGATGTCATACAACAGTGATCATCTAAATCTCTTATTGGACCTGTTTCCCTCAGAGTATTCTAAGCGTTGGGTCTTTCCAGTAAGTTGATTGAGAGAATCATTGCAGAAAGTCAGAGATATTTCCTCTAAATGTATTGTGACACTTACAGGAGGACAGAAGCATTTAAACAAAGTTGCAGTAACACAGCTTATCTCTCAACATTTTCAGCGAGTACATCCTGACTTCTCAGACACTAGAGATGTATATTCAACATGGAAAGTGAGGAGTGTTTCGTATCCTGGCTGAGGCACCTGATGCAGTCAGAACAGAGGTTCCAGCAGCTTAAGCAAACTCTTTTGGAAAAAAAAAAAATCACCAAAAAACTCCACTATAAAGAAAACATTTCAAAACTAAGCTGTGATTTTGTAACTCCTTTCCAATTCAGCAGACTGTATCCAGCGTGAGTGGAAAGTCAACATCTCTAACTGAATGCAATTCCTTCAACTGCTGCGGCAACCCTTGTGACACTAATTCTTGCTAGCCTGTTCTTGGCAGTACATTATTTAATCAGGTTGCAGTGTGAAATAGCCAGGGCTGAAAATGAGGCCCAGGCACATGCCTAATAGGCTGGCTGCTGCAGACAAGGTGTATTTGATTTTGAAGGTCATGGTTACTGTCTGTCAGTGGAGAAAGAGAGTATGCAGTATACTCACACTAGAACTTCTTCCCAACAGCAAATAATACATTTAATTTAAAATTTTTACTAGTACAAATGGAAAATATTTCCTTTTTTTTTTTTTTTTTAGAGGAAGATTGATTTTGTAGATAGCTTATACTTTTTTGAGAAATAGACACTGGAAATAAATAAAAAGGTAACATTACCAGATGCTGACATAAAAATAATTTAGTAATGCGCTTAAATAATTCGTATTTTAATTTCTGTAGATAATTGAAAAATCAGTTGCTTTAAAATATTTTTTAATTATTATTTTTTTATTTTTATTTTCTTTTCCTTGTGAGATTTTACTGAATGGTGAGGGCTTAATATTTTCAATGAAGTGTTCTTTTCATAGTTCATGATTAATGAATTTCTACTGTGCATTACTTCCATCTTTTCCTTACACATTCCTTACACATTTTTCAACCTTTTTGCAAAACAAAATCATACTGCTTTTTCAAGGAGGTTCATCAGAAATAAACAAATTTACAAGATGTAAGATGGTTCAGGCCCTTTGTTTGTCTTTTTGATAAACCTTTCATACCTTATTCTCAGAAGTAGCCTTTTCAGTAATTAGTTACTTTTAATGTCTCAATTTTAATTTAAATGCTCAATGATCAGGATAATTAGAATTAATTTGGCATTGTCATATTATGTTAATGACAACTCTCCCACTTATCACTAGCATCCTGCAGGCACAATGTTATCAGAGAAATATGACTCGTCCACTTTATCACTTTAACCAAAGACTTTAAATGGATATAAACCAGTAGGAACTGGCGTATTTCCAATACAAAATGATGCATTTTCTGATGAAGAATTGTCTTTGAAGTACTGGTATCTTTTTGTTTCAATTCAGTTTTTGAGTTCCTTCACAATACATATAAAGGCTGACTTGGGCCAATTCATTTTGTTCATATAAATATGTGGGCCAGATCTATGCCTTAACTCTCTTTACATAACTGCATCTAATTCAGTTCAAGCCCTATTTACCTGAAAACATAAGGTGACCATTTTATCCCGTATTTTTTAAATCACAGAATCATAGAATGTTTTGTGTTGGAAGGGACTTTTAAAGGTTATCTAGTCCAAGCCCCCTGCAGTGAGCAGAGACATCTTTAACTAGATCACATTGTTCAGAGATGTATTTTTATGAGGAAAGTATCTTGGTCAACTAAAGAAAAGTGGCGTCATCTCTTTAGATCTTTAGCACAACTGTCTATCATCATACGTTACTCACTCTCAGGAACCAGGATGTACTCAGTGCTTAAAGCAGATATAACAGCTGCTCTTCAGAAATGTATATTGCTTCTCTGAAGGTCAGAAATCCCAGTAAAACAAGATCTCATTCATCCATTTATGCTGACTGTTCTTATTAGCAACATAGTGATACCATAGACACTAAAGCGCTTCTATTATAAATTCATCTTTGGTTAGAGCCAATTCCATAAATCACAGTGACCTGTCTGATGCTTATTCCCGCAGTTTGCATTCATTAAGGTTATTGTGATCTTATCTCTTCAACTTATGTGATTTCTTCCTTGTTTTTGATTTTTTTTTTTAGTGCCATACATACTTATGGTAAGATTGGCTTTTCCCAGGAAACAGAAGAAAAATCCACAAATGATTCAAAACTATTTGTGTCTTGGAAATCCTGAGTAGAAACTCATGTGCTTGTCCCAGGGTGTGCCATAAATACAATGTGGTTGGAGCACACTAGGCTTGCTGTGTGTGTGCAGACCAACTGTATCACATATGCACAGTGTACTGATGTTTCCCAGAAGCAGCAGACTCACCATGCCTGTGCTGCAAAACTAATCTGTACGTGCATAGTGAACATGTCTGGAAATTTTGGACATCCCAGCTGGGGGCACAAACTTCTCCAGCTCCCAGACAGAGAAAATTTCTCAGCAGAAAAGGGAGGACATGTCTGAGGAAATCCAGATGTACTCTGGCTCTAGTTAAGATTGAAATGAAAATTAAAATACCCCAAACCTATTAGGGTCAGTGTTCAGCTGCTTTTTTCTTCTTTGGGAGGAGAGAAAAAACTCACTGTATTTAAAAAAATATTACAGTATATTCTCTTCCCCAGACTATTTCCCTTTTTCTTACAAACGTTTTCTGAGTGCTCTTAAAGTTCTCTCTTCCTGCTATTTTCCAGTCACACTGTTCTCTGATAATCTCTTTTAGAGTCTTTTTTAAATTATTTCAGGTTCTTATTTAACTATTATTTGACTTATTAAAAGAATTCTATTTTACATTTCTTTCCTTAAAAATTGTGCTTATTTCTTGTTCTGTTTCTTTCGGGAAATGTAAGAGAAGGTTTTACATGATTTCAGAATGATTAATCTAGACTATCTTTAAGGATATTGCAGCAGTTGATTTGTTATCTGAACTCACTGATACATTTGAAGAACCTCATGAACTTGAGTGGATGTAACTTGGGGTTTCTAACTGATGCTGCTACATCATGTGTCATAATCATTTATTCTCCTCCACCCTGTCTCCAACTGTGTCTGATGTAGTTTAACAACAAAGCAACAGAATCGTAGATCCCATACTCCTTTAAGAGGCTTAAAGGAGAAAATCTGGATTTTAAAATTTCTTTTTTATGGAAGAGCTACAAGTAATAATACTAGGACTTAGTGCTGTTTGACAGCTATACAAACACCTATAACCTTATGACACTCTTGACAACTGCTTGACAATTACAAGGTTATGCCATTTCTCACCTTGACCATTAAGTTTGACACTTTGTGGTTTGCTGAATCTATTCAAAAGCAGAAATACTTCCTTCTTCTGAAGTCTGCTGTCTGTCTAACAATCTACTGCTTCTCATTAGAGCTGGATGAACTTACTCCCAGTTCATTTTTTAGAAGTAGTGGGGATATTTGTAAAAAGGATGAAGCCATATTGATTTTGCACCTGATCCAAAACTCAGCAATTTTTTAAGCCTTTTGCCTTCAAAATTTTTACAAGATAGGGTTTTAAAATCTGTTACAACTTTATGTGTTTCTCTCCGTCCATGGATAATTTTCAGTCATAAACAGATGGAAAACCTTAATTTAGCTGATTAGATGATATCTGTCAATAGGAAAATCTTACAGAGACTATATTGTACTTAAATCAGCACATTGTATCTTTAAGTAAACTATTCACTCTTTTCTCTCTGCTCCTATAGAGCTCCTGAAAGGATAGCATAGGAAGGGGATAAACTGTCTTTTTCTAACACTCATTCTCTTAGCTCTGTGTTTTGGCAGTTGTAGATCACTTTGTCCCATTCTGTTTAGGAAAGGAACCTACTGTTACTGCTTCTGATTTCTTCCCAGTTACCTTTCTGTCAGATTTGACAAGAGTGAAGCATCATTATGACAGGTTTGAGAAACTTGAAAACATCCTATACATATTAAACTGCTCTGAAACTTACAAGGACACAAAGAAAAAAGCAGAAATCTCTTTTTGTATATATCCAGAAAATAGGGAACATGCTTCCCCACAACTTATGAAGATGCTAGAGAAGTAGCTCCTATCTTCTACCTTATTGTCGTTACTAGAGTAGGCTCAATTGTTTTTTCCATCCTTTAACTTAACTTGTTGACTAATTCAGATTATCTAGTGACTCTGTGGGGGAAATTGTTTAATGTTCTTTAATGTATTTCATATGAATGAAAAGGTATTATGTTTTCAAATGCAATCAGAATCAGACAGTAAACATATATGTGTATTATCAGACAGTAAACATATATGCGTATTATGAGTTGTTTTTTGTTTATTTATTTCAGTACAACTGTAACTATGATGCCTTTTGACATAACAAAATGTTTTCCTATTCCTAACTTTGGACATTTTTATTCCAAGAAGAAGAAGAGTTTTCCATTATTTAAGTATCAATTTTATTTATTTATTTATTCACTTTCTATCTTTTTTACCTGCAATACTCCAGCTACTCAAACTACTTGTACAGATTTGTCTGCATGATCATATAAAAACATTTGTGTTAGTAAATATTAGACATACTGAAGTCTCTCTGCATCAGTCTCTTAACTGAGTGTATATCTTTCTATTCATATATAATATCTCTAAAGTCTATGGGGACATCTTAGTACATATTATGCAGATGACTCTGTTATTTATGGAATGGGATCACTTATTCCCCAGGTGGTTGTAAAACTGCAATCTCACTTTGACAAGAGACAAATTGGTTTAGAGAAAACAAATTATTCTGAAGTCTTTAGAAACCAAAGTGGTGTTGGAGCATAGTACCATGGTGACTAAATCTATGAGATGATGATTTAATAATGCAAGACCAGGAAAACTTGTTTTGAATAATGCTTGCTGACTTCAAGTCACTAGGTTTTTTATTTTGTCCCTGAACAGGTTTAACCTCTGGATGGGAAAGTCCACCAGCTACCGGGAGAGGAACTGATAAATTTCGTTTTATATTGTTTAAGTTTTCTTTTAAGAATGATAATCCTGCAGCAATAAATTACTTAATCTAATAAAAACAAACCCAGGACTAGCAGGAATTATCTGGTTGAATGGAAAGAAAGAGCTAGTAATACATTGCAGAGAATAAATACAAACCTTAAAGTAATTATTTAATATGCACATATTGAATGATAAACATTTCTTTGATATCTGTTAAGCAACACTAATGAATCCATATAGTAACACTGATTTTTTTTCTTTTACTACTTCAAAACTATGTAACAGGTGTCACTGCCCAGAACTATGAAATTCTGGTGAATATATTTCAAAACTTAAAACCCAGCCTTGACTGACTTTGCATTTCTCATAGGAGAGAGAATAAAGAAGGACTTTTCATAAAAGTATCACATGAATTATGTACTTTCCTCTTTAAGAGAATCAGATTGTGACAACTGTGCAAATTGGTTTAGTGACCTGGAGGTGATCTACACTATATATTTTCTTGATTTTTAAATTTTTTTTTTAAAAAACAGGTTTTTGTATGATAAGTGAATGTGGATTTAAGGTGTCTCTCACGAGTGAATTGCTTGTAATATTCTCTTTATTGCACCAAGAAATTTTGAAGTTTGGAGTTTGTTTTTCTTTCCTTTCACAAACACATTTCAAGATATCTGCACCATGCTGTCTTACACTCTTAAAAGTCTACTTTGTTTCATTTATTTCTCTTTTAGCTATCTGACATACCCTGTATTACAGTTTATCAGTGTTTGACATATCAAAATACAGGCCTCCATTTCACAGAATTAAATTCTGTGTGCAGTAGCTAATGTGATTATGAAATAATTTGTATCAGATTATTCAAGGGACTTCAGAAGGTCTGTAGTCTAACCTCCTACTCAAAGCAGGGTCAACTATGGGATCAGACTAGGTTTCACAAGGTATTTTCCAGTTGGGTCTTGAAAAGTTGACTAAAGGGATGGAGCCCGACTAACCTCTCTGGGCAACCTTTTCCCACTGCTTTACCATCTGCATTTATCCTTATATCCAATATAAATTTCTATTGTTTCAGTTTATGCTAATTTTCTCTCATTGTGTATCTATCTTTGTGGAGAGTCTTGTCTCCCTCTCCCAATGACCTTTCCATAGGCACAAGACCATCTATGAGATGCTCCCAAAGCCATTTCTTTCCAAAGCTGGACAGGCCATGCTTTCAGCCTCTCCTCATGGGGCTACCATTCACTTTAGTCCCAAACTTGGTGGCCTCTGCTGGGCTCACTGAAGTTTGTCTTGTCCTTACAAAGGACACAGTACTCTACGTGTGATTTGTCACTGTCTTCAGACTACATGACAAGGCTCACTACTGGCTTATGCCTGGCTTTGCACTCTGGCAAGACCAACAGTGTCTTTCCCTGGAGCTACTTATCAGTCTGTCCATCCCAGTCTGTAATATTGCAAGAGGTTATTCCTTCTCAGGTGTGGATATTACATTTGTCCTTGAGTAATAAATGTATGAGGCATATATAAGAAATAACAGCAGCAATATACAATGGTGGTGATGTGGTTTAAATCAATCAGCCTTTCACCAATTTTGAAAACATCATGCAATTTTAGGAATACTATGGCAGCAATTTTGAAGACTCAGAATTTCTTCTTCAACCCACCCTCCCACACTGATGTTCAGCCATGAGAAATAATAACATCCACTGTCCTTCCTGCTGTTTAAAGCACTTAAGGAATTTATTGAATTATTAAATCCAAGTAATATGACCATAATAGAACTCATTCTTTTACTTCCTGATTTCCTCCTCATGTCCTTGGTTTACAGTTCAAAAATTCACACTTTTGCCCTTTCTGAAATGTCCATAAAAGGTTCAGCCATAAATAAGAGAAAAAGTTCACCATTTTAAGTTCATTTAAAGACAACATTTGTGTATGTAAATTTGACATTTATTTTTAATGTTTTTAAATTCTGTAGTTACAGAGATTATTCATACATAAGATCATACAGAATTCATTCATCCACACAGGAAAATTGAATATCAGGAAGTCTTTTTTAAATTTAGTAACAATTAATTTCTTCATTGCAATCTTGTAAGTACAGAGTTTATATCCACTGAGCTTTATATAGCACTAGACCACACAAGAGTTTCCAATAATATCTCCTATAGATATCGTCCAATATGCTAAAAGACAGATTTCAGTACTTGGTCAGAGTGTAGTGTGTCAGCAATGTTATAAAATTAAGAACATTGTCACATTAAGAACAAATACTCTCCCTTGGTCTACATTTTAAGCAATTTGTTTTGAGCAGATAAGTTACTACTATCAGGTTTTGGCTTCATTTCAATGACAATGACATATAAATGGAGTTGAAACTTGTGTTTAGTCAGAAGATCGGTCAGGCTATTTAATTGTATAGGACAAGTGTTTTGCAAGCTTCGCAATCTGTCATTTAAAAAATTCAAGATTTGAAGAAGAGCTTACATTCTTTTAAAATTCTTTTGCTGTCTGTCTGATAAGGTTCAAGGGAAACAAGCCTTTGTCATATTACCTCAGTCAGAAGAAAGCTGGTGAGAAGAATTCTTGTAGTACATTTTACTTTGTCTGTTAAGAACCAGATATACTGACTATAACCCCCTTCCATAAAAAGGATGCAATAGGAAAGAAATGTGATTTATCTGAACTATCTGTGCCTCATACACAGTTAGACCAGGAAAATTAGGAAAAGAACTCTAAGTTACTCACAAGACAACCATGTCCTCATAGTCTGTTCAGAAGTTTCCTTAAAGCTAAGAGGCATCACTGTGGTACAGCAGGGATGAACATCTGTATACTTGCAAACCATGAGTTCAGCCAACTGAAACTCAAAGGCAGATAATATTATATATGTATGCTAGAATTATTATTGGCTGGATGGAAGCAGCTTATTATGATAAGGATAGGAAATTTTGAGAATCTACAGCGTTGTGTGGGTTCTTGCTACAAATACTTATCTGAGCATGATCTAAGGAAACAAGGCATCTGGAATATTGAAGAGTGAATGCAGCTAGTGAGAAGAAGCCATTGGGTTTCTGTTTTCCAATAAGAGACAAGCATTTGGATTTTTTACTAAAATATATGCAGTTTTCTTTCAATGCTTTAAAGAAATTCAGGAGAGATGTGATACATTTTAGGCCATGTAACACAAGCTCTGAAAGATCAAAGGAGAAAGAGTGGTCTTAGATATGTGCACTGAAATAAAGGAGCATACATACTATGCCAAACTATATTACAAAGCCTAAATTATTTTCCAAAGTTCAGTTTCATGAAGTTAGGTGGCAATAATACTGTATTGACATATTTCTGATTACGGAGGAAGGAGAAGAGGGAAAAAAAAAATAAATTTTTTTTTAACTAACAATTATTTTTAGCATTTGGTTTAGGTTACTTCAAGAGACAGTAGAAGTATGCCACATTATTGTTAGTAAATTTAGTAAATGTCTGTGTACTGTTTATGTAATGTTGATCAGAATGTATTGCTAATACCCCTGTTTTGATGATACATTTTGAAGTCTGTAACAACCATTTTTAGAAAGTTCTTTGAGTGTACAATTTTGTTCTTTTTTTGAACTGACTTTAAATGACTATAAAAAGCAGAATAGTTTAATCATCCTTTGGTTAGCAGCAAACCTATGAGGCTATTAAATTAAAAACAAATCCACTTACGGACATAAAAGTACATTCACAGTAAAACTAGTTCCAGTACTAGAATTGGAATTTTGACTAATGTCAGGACTTGACCTTGGGTCTCCTGAGTCTGGGGTCTTTTCTCAAGTCAAGGCCACATCTTTGTAAAAGAAAATAGTGTCTAGACCACAAGCAGTGGAAAATTCTTCAATTTTCCACTTAACTGTGTCTAGAAGAAATAATCCCTGACAACTACTTAAGGTAGTTGGCACTGGTAGCCAAAGTAATTTATATTTTATTAAGTCTTCCATATCCCTTAGTGAAATAAAGTTTGCCAATAATTTATTTAGTTGAAATATTCTTTCAGGATACAGATTTTCCCTGTTTGCCTATGTCTCATTTAATGTCTGAGGAATAAGCAAACAGTATATAGTGAAGCCTGTTGTTTTAGGACTGAAAATAGCTTTATACACAGAAAAAAAACCCAAGAAGCCAAAAAAACCCTACCACCTCAAAAACAGAGAAAAGAACACATAGACCTGAGAAGAGAAATCAGAAAAAAAGTCAATCAACTGGACAAAATGGTGACAAAGTTCATAGTAATTCAGAGAAGGGCTGTTTTTATATTTGGCTAAGGCAAGCAAGATATCTGAAATTTCTGACTGAAGAAACAATTCAGTGTATTTAATTGTTTGGGGTTTGTTTTGTTAAACATTCAATACTTTCAGCTCCTGTGACAGAATATTCTTTATCTGTAGGAGATTTTAAAATATACTTTAAATGTTTTCTTCATATTTAAGGATATGATTCAAGGCAAAAAAACCCAAAAAACCCCAACATTTTAATTTAAAAAAAATTGTGACAGTACAGTAAAATTAAAGATAGATGGATATGGAGAACCAAAGTTGCTGTCTGCCCTTAATAATGAATATGATCGAGAAACATATCTGAAATTTATTGAAATTAATGATACATAAAATATGGTGATTAGAGGGATATAAGGAATACACATTGTGAAAATTTACATAGGGTTTGTGTTTTTATGAAGGTGGAAATATGCAGCTTCATTCTTCTCATACTATTTGGAAAAGTATGCAGATTTCTTAATTCACATAAAAAGATGAAATTCATGCCCACAGCATAAAACTTCTAAACCCTCTTACATTATTTATATTTGTACTTATGAATCACTAAACACAGAAAAATCATACTAAAAAGTAATTTTTAGAAAGCTGTCAGTTTATCTATAATTGCTTAGGCAGATTGATAGACCAATAGAACACCTTGATCACTTGGGAGAAGAAAATTTAAAACTACTATTTAACAAAGAAAAAAACCCCTTCACTTTCAGGATAGGCCTGAATGCAAAACTCAGAACATTAATTTCTTATACTGCAGAGTGAATGGTTAAAATATCTACAGCTTTCTAGACTTCATGTTCTTTTCTGTAAGAAAGCATGGAGTAGCCATTTAAAAGTGCCACTGTTGAGATCAATTTAAAGTCAACTTTATATTAAAAAAAAAATATTAAAAATATTGGAAAAGTTGGTAGAAGAAGGCAGGATACGATGAAGTCACTGTGCCACAGTCTACCTAGGAAGGTAGATTGTACGGGATTTTGTTTTTCTTATAATGAACAGTAGAGAGGGATGATACTGGGTAAAGAATCCTGTTGTGATGAAAATGCCCTAAATTTGCTTTAGGCCTGTCATAGTTTTATTTCTTTGCTTATAAATAGAACTATTTCTGGAAATCTGCCTTTGTTATTCAGAATGAAGACATTGAATAACATTCAAAGACATTAGGTCAAATTAGGAATTTATATTAGTTCTTTTATTCTTTTCAGACTGTTTATTGAAATATCTTGAGAATTGCTGATACCTCTGAAGTAATTGCCTTTAAAAATGCCTTTATGGAGAGAAGGTGTTGATTGGGTCATTATATATATAAAATATATTTTAA
>JANIJG010012412.1:0-46403 GCA_024611175.1 Megaceryle torquata
TCTTTTCCTTTATCTTTTTATTTTCCTTTTTCTTTTCCTTTTTCTTTTCCTTTATCTTTTTCTTTTCCTTTTTCTTTTCCTTTTTTCTCTTTTTCTTTTCTTTTTCCTTTTTTTTTCTTTTTTCTATTTCTTTTTTATTTCTACCTGCCCACTTATGCATATCTCCTTTTAAACACACAGGAGCCCCTGGTAAAACAACTGAATCCTCAGATGGCACATACAATGCTCACAACTTCATATAGTGTAGGTTACGTTCCCCCTGCAAACTGTTACTTTATACTTAACAATTGTGAGGATACTTCCAAATAGGCAGCTGTGGCAACACACCTTCCTGAGAATTCTTGAAGTATATCCAATATGTTTGTGACTTTTATTAAAAAAGAAAAAATTATTTTAACAAAACCTTCACATTGAGATGTGAAAAAGAGCCAGTCCACTGCAAAGACATGGAATGGCTGAAATAAAATAACAATTATTTATTCTGACACATGGAAAATGATGTCCTGGAACTAGCTAATCATGTAAAAATAGGTACTGCTAGAATTCACTGAAAATGTGGGGCAGCATAGCACAAGTTCTCCCAGCATTCAGTATTGATTGCTATGCTGATATGGAGATAAAAATCAGAGCATATGGCTGGAAGAGACAGTCTAGGTAGATCTGTAGACAGTCTGGTTCATCTAGGTCAGAACACCCAGAACTGTGGACAACTGAGGAAGAATCTCTAGTTTTAGGCTGTGGAGACCCCACACGTCTCTGTCACCCTGTACTGAATTTATAGTCTCATACAGGCTTGGCACAGCTGTGCCATGGGAAGCATGACTGAGAAACAGAGAACACCTCCAGTCCGTGTACTGCATGGTGTATGTTAAACAAAACTTGCTCAAAGACTGACTGCTTTCCTCTCTATGCAGAAAGGCAAGAGAAAAAAAAACCTTTTAAGCCAAACTTGGGAGAAAAAAACCCTCTCTTGATCAGTATCTTTAACCCTTAGCACCAGCCTGAAGCAATATAAGGCACTATGACCCCCAAATGTATCTTGTAAACTTCCTGCAGCTGTAGTGAACCTTTTCAGCTTCAAAGCTGAAAGCAAAATACCTGCCTCCTCTAGGAACAAGAGCGTTCACCTGGGGAAATCCTCCCTGGCCTCCAAATGTGACAACTAAAAAGCCTTGATAAGACATTATAAATGCAATACAAGCTCACAAAGACCTGGGTACTTAGGATATGTGTCTGCCTACATTACACATGACTCAGCTGAAGTTTGCTTGCCCATGCTCATGGTCTGATTCAAAAGCTTAAATATGGTCACCTAATGCCATGGGATATGCTGCAACTTAGCTGAAAAATCTGCACAGGTCTGGCAAATACAACAGAGATCTCGTAGAAGAATTTACCTGGACTGGCAGCTGGAAGCCAGGAGTAGCATCCAAGGACATGGCATTAGTTGAGTCTGTCTAGGGGATTGAAGTGAGCCACCAACTTCCTAGCCCCAGACATCCTCTTGCTCTGTTATAAAGCTCTTTCTGTACATGTACTAAAGTTATCTTTAAACAAATGTAGCTTCTCTTTCTCCCATTGTCTATGTAGATACTCTTAAAAGCTTCCTCCTCAGATATTAGGAGTTTCCAGAATAGATTTATTCATGACCATTTTACACTAACCTGATTTTATGTTAGTGCTTCCAGTTAGCTTGAACCATTCTTTGTCTCCTTGATATTCACCCAAAGACATATTTCTGGGGTCCTCATATCCTCTTACATCTGTTTGCTTGACCAAACAAGCTCTGCAAGGTCTCATTTTAAGGCTTCCTCTTTACTTAATCAATGCTATAGATTGTTTCTGCTTCTCTTTGAGTTCAGTTCTATCTTACTTGAGCATAGATGACTAGCTCAGTACATGATATTCCAGACGAGACCTTTAGCAGTGCCTCGCTCAGTGGCATTTCTGCAGTCCCATCTCAGATGGGTGTCACGCTGTGGGCCTTCTACCAGAAATGACCACTCTATGCTGGAAACATTTTATAAATTTTAGTCACTTAAAATGATAAATCTGAACCTTTTAGCTTGCAATTTCCGTAGAGATAGGGAGGTTGGTGTGGGATTTTTATGCAGGCAGGAAGGTTTACGCGGGCTGTTTCTTTTGCCCTTTGTTCACTTCCCCATTTCCTCGTCATGCAGCCAAAGCGATTTTCCATCAGCACTTTGCCACTTCACTCTAAACAGCCTTTTAGATTTTCAGGTTCTCTGTATATCCGTAACTGAGGACACTTTTTATCACCTTCTTCTGGTAGGAAGAGAGGAAGATTTATCATCATCATGTATGTTTTTTCCCCTTATTTACTGCCAAGGTGATTTACTGGTATGTGTCCCGTGTAGGTTAACTGCCTAAAGGCACTGCTGTCAAGGTCTGAGACCATTATCAAACTACCAGTGGACTCTAGAGAGACAGAACTGTCACAGTATGCCACAAACCTAGGTGACTTTAAGTGATGCATCCATACACGATATGTGATTTATGCTACAATGTGACAGAGACAGAAATCCCACTTTGCTAAATGTAATCAAGATACCTCACACGTGAAAACAAGACTGCTGCACCAGGGGCTTTCAGGAAATAAAGTTTATCTTTCTGAAACAGAGATGGCCGTACTTAAAGGGCATTATAACTGAAATTTTCAGTTCTGTTAAGGAATTTATACAATTCTTTCCTATCACTAAATGCTTATGAAATCACATCCCATCATCTCAGCTGCAAATGGCTCACTCCTTACGCTATCTGCATAGATATTTAGGTCCTGGAATGTGAAATGGTTTTGCATTTCAAGTTAAATAAGCTGCTTGCAGAGTGGATATAGCAGGAATAAGTTCAAGCTAGTACAAATTGGGGTCACCTATCTTTCCAAGCACACATACATGAAGCTGGGGAAAATAGGGAGGAATGCTAAATAGGAAACGTAGGCAAACTCCTTGTTATCAGAGTCACTGTGCTCCACCCCAGCACGAGTATCACAGAATACCAATGAAAGCTTTACTCCTTTCTCCTGCTTTGCTTCTGTAGATATCCACATTCCTTATTACATCATTCAGCACTTAAAAACTCATTAATTTTGACTTTTCTTTATTGGCAATACTGTTGTTCTGGACTCGGTTATCTTCTTTTCTTGACCAGCTCTATAGAGTCTTAAATTTCCATCTGTCCCACATTAACCTGCGTGTGACTTTACTGAGGTAAGAGCATCTCAAAGGGCTTTGGCTTCTGTGGTACCTTACCCCTCCCTGACACAACATAGAAATATACATGAATACTCCTTTTTTTCTCTGCACAAGTAAAGACAAAACAAGATGGGCAAGGAAATCTTTGGCAGTAAGATAGCCAACTTGGCGAGGTGGGCTTTAAACCAAAAGACTCAGGGGATGGGGTCCAAGATAGCAATGCTCATGCCATCCCATCTAATTCCCTGACTGGGGAATGAGCTGGGCCAACCAGAACAGTGACAGATGTTCCTTAGCTGCCTTTCAAGATGAGAGCCAGAAGGCCAACCACCTCAAGGGTGTGTGTGGTTATGGTGGATCCTCTTGTAGCCCTCTAAGGAAACCTTCTCAGTTAGGTCTCTGAAATGCCACTACACCAACACATGCAGCATGGGGAATAAATAGGAAGAACTAGGGATCCAGGGGTGGTCACAGGGCCATGATCTCACTGTACTTATAGAGACATGGTGGGATGGCTCGCATGACTAGAATCTTGTCGTGGAAGGCTACATACCTTTTAGGAAACACAGGCCAGCGAGGCGAGGTGGTGAAGTCACTCTTTATGTGCAGGAGCAACTGAAATGTATTGAGCTCTGCCTAGGGGATGATGAAGAGCGAGTCCACATGTGGAGTACTGTGCCCAGTTCTGGTCTTCCCAGTTCAAGAGAGACAGAGATCTACTGGAGAGAGTCCAATGTGGGGCTATGAAGAGGATTAGGGGACTGGAGCACCTTTCTTACAAAGAAAGGCTGAGAGACCTGGGTTTGTTTAGCCTGGAGAAGACTGAGAGGGGATCTTATCAATGCTTGTAAATATCTGGAGGGTGGGTGTCAAAAGGATGGGGTACCGTAACTAGTGCACTCCTTTTCAGTGGTGCCCAGTGGTAAGACAAGGAGCAATGGGCACAAACTAGAATATGGGAAGTTCTACCTAAACATAAAGAAAAACTTTGAAGGTTCACGTGGCACTAGAACAGGCTGCCCAGGGGGGTTGTGGAGTCTCCTTCTCTGGAAACTTTCAAAACCCACCTGGATGCGTTCCTGTGCAACTTGCTCTAGGCAAACCTACTTTAGCAGGGGGGTTCAGCTAGAGGATCTCCAGACATCCCTTCCAACCCCTACCATTCTGCGGCTCTGTGAAACTCCAAAAGAAGGAATGTTTATGCTACTCACATTACAGTGACGAGCCTCAGCTTCTCTTTTAAACAGAAAGTGTGAATGTTTCTGTGGGAGTGAGGAATCTGCTAATCAGCCCAAGAAATGAAATAGTGAAGCCAGTACTAAGAGAACAGTTGCATGATGGTGACATAGCACATGAGCAACCCGTGAATAATTTATTTTTGTAGACCTGATAATCAAGATGTTGACAAAATGTCTCCCATATTTCTGTCATTTAACAGTATCCTTAGACTACTTTCAGTTATAGACTTCATCACCTACCAGGAAGGTACAAGGGGCTGAAGCATATCTACCCCATTCCCCAATCTCTGCTTCTGCTATCCTTGTGGAGGTTGCTTCTTGAAAACCTTCCCTTCTGTATTTGGCTATTATAAAGCTTGCCTGTGGATGCATAACTCTCACCCTCACCCCTGACCCCTGTGAATTTGGCTCCCGGCTGGAATCCTGGCAGCTGGCTACCTGTCAGTGGTTTAATGGAAGGATCCTGCCGTCATCCGTTTCAAGCTCTCTGAGCAGGAAAATGAGATGGGGGTTCATATTTCAAAGAACAACAGAGCTCAGGGATGGTTCTTTAAATTGAAATCCTGGCTGCAGGAGTCATTAAATGTAGTCCTGCTTCTCTTCTAGACTGTGAGATCAAACAGCCAAGGCAATAGGAGGAATATTTGCTCACTTAGGGTACACGTGCAATTTTTGCAGATTGGTTGGCTTCACTCTGCAAGTTACTATAAAAGGGACATAAAAATATCATTGAGATGTCTGCTTTTGTGCTGAAAAATTCCTGTGCTACAACTTTTACTTTTCCCCAAACTGTTACTGAACTTTTTCTTCGTAGATATTTAGGCTCTAAAACTTGTTTTTTTCTGGAGTCTGTTGATGGCTGATTGGAAAAACTACATAGTTGGAAAATGATCTCAGTTTTGACTAAGCAGTATTTGATTTGAAGGATCTGGTATGAAAATAATTCATTTTCACTATAATCCAGCCTTGTAATGCTGAGACATAAAAATTTAAGGATAATTTAGTAGACTCCATGACCATAATCCAGAAATCTTGTCTCCGTAGTCACTACAGAAGCAAACTTTTCACTGAATTCACCAGACTAAACTTGGGAGCATTGTCCTTGGGAGCATTGTCCTTGGGAGCATTGTCTTGTAAGAGGATTTAAATCCTACTTCAATCCTAAATGCCCTACCAATGATCAATAAAAGGGAAACAATTTATATCCAGTTTATCAAACCTCAGCTTCATAAAACCCAGTCCCTGAAACATAGAATCAGGCAGCCTAATGCAGTAGGGTAGCACCTGAACTGAAACTCAAGCTGAATGTTTTTTGTGATGCCTAACCAGAAGTACACCTGCATATATCATCTTCAGTTAGTGTTTCCAGGCAGTGCTGATTTATTGCAGTGAGAGATGTTGGAGTATTTGGATGCAATTTCATTACTTAAGGTTATTTATTAATGGAAGTTAATGTATTGTATTTAAAGAGTTTATTTCACAATTATACTATCTGCATGTATTTGGTAGCCAAAGGAAGAGAGAATTGTTTACTAATATACAATATCAGAAGAATTGCTGTTACTTCCTGGGAGTTTTAAAGTAATAAATTAGGAATGTGTCCGAATAATCATGATTTATAAACATTTACACTACTAGTTCTTCTTTTTAAGACATTATTATGGTTTCAATAAAAAGAAACCTCCAAACTAGTGGAATGCTGGATGTTTTCCTTATAGATGACAAAGGAACTCTGAGCATTAATGAGGAAATATTAAAAAATGCGAGATAGGCATCACTTGCATAAAATATATCAAAAGAGGCTGGAATGTTTTGAGTCATGTGACTGTCCAGTGTGAAGAACAACACTGGGATACACCAAAATGTCAGACTTACAGTAACAGGTATGAGATCCAGTAAGAAATACTCAGAACCAGGCCCCCAAGAGGCACATACCTCACCCCACAGAGCAAGCCTCTGGGTCCTAAGGATTCCTCAGCACAATGGCTTGGGGAGTCTCACTCAATCCATGGGAATGGGCCATTGCAACCTGCATGGAAACTTATGGCACCACGTAGTTTAGCACCAACCATCCTTTTAGAGGGGTTTGATTCCCTGTGTGAATGCTACCCTGTGCAAAGATCCATGGATTTGTTTTCTAAGTGACACTGAGTGTGTGAAACAGCTGACGTGGAGGAAAAAGGATTTAAAATCTTAATGTAAATAGTTCTGGCAAAGTTATTCTGCTCTTTTGGTGAAGCTGGTATTGTGGTAATGTTTAGTCTTCAGCTAGGTCAGGTTGCTCAAAGCCCCATCCAATGTGACCTTGAGCACTTCCAGGGACTGGGTGTCCCCAGCTTCTTTGGGCAACTTGTTCTTGTCTCACCACCCTCATCGTACAGAATCTATTCCTTATATTCAGTCTAAATCTACCCTCTTTCAGTTTGAAACTGTAGCCCCTTGTACTGTTGCTACAGGACGTGGCAAAAAGTCTTGCTCTGTCTTTCTTATCAACCCCCTTTAAATATTGAAAGGCTGCATTAAGGTCTCCCTGGAGTCTTCTTTTCTCCAGGCTAAGCCTGAAGGCTAAAGTACCTTCTAGAAACTTCAGAAAGGTCCTCCTACCATATTTCAATGATCAAAAAACTTGGCTTATCGCAATGCACAGAACTGTGGGATGGACTTCCTAGAAATAATTGAGACATACATGACCAAGGACAGCTGATCCAAGTGACTTGAAGCTCAGATGCCTCCTCACAGTATAACTCATTCCAGGTTAGTCTAGCTTTAGAGGAGCAATTCAAGTGAGGGGTTAAACCTCTGCAATGGAAATGGACATGGAGAAAGTCCCCTTCTAACAAAAATGGCAATATCCCAGCCAGAGAACTCCAGTGATTTCAAGAACTACTTACAACAAAATCAGTATTTCTACATTGTCAGAGTTTTCTATTAATATTTTAGAGCTCAAGAAATCCTAAGCTTGGTTTCTGATGTTGAACCCTCACATTCTTTTAAGCTCAAGGTTCATTTTGCCCCGAACCATTTCTGTCACTAGGTGGGCAGAGTTGAGTTTTGCCACTGCTTTTAAAAATGTTGAACGACCTGCTAAAAAGTAGTTAGCAGGTCCTATTGTTCTTTGTAATTAATGCATAATGAAAGCTCTCTTTCTGAGATTGTGTGTACAAGTAGCAGCTGGATAGAAGATGAGAGATGCTACTGGAGCAACGCCATCTATACAGTGTGAGAAAGTAGACTTGGCAAAGGGCTCTGGCTGTACCAAGTGGGTCCCACTGGCAGATGAAACTTTAGCAAGCTGTCTGAGTTATCTCATCATGCATCTGGTTGCCTCGTAGTTTATCAAGGCACTCGGGGCATTGGTTGGTCTGACAGAGCTGTGGGATTCAAGCTAAATTACACCCCACGCCAGCACCGTGTCTGTTGGAATAATAGGAGTTCTTCTCCTATTATGAGATTATTATGAGATTTAAATTTATGCGTTATTAGAATTTGTTTTTCAGATAATGTTGCTGTTTTAATGGGTTCACTGAGTAGTTTTCATTTACTTTTCTAGTCTTAAACGTAATTATAGAGCATAAACAATAAGAATGGCATTGATAATGAAAGCTTTGCAGTACTTACTGTCAAAAATTTGTACATTTTGAGAAGGTACTGCTTCTAATGAAATTTTTACAGTGGTTTTTTCTTTCTTTTTTTTTTTTTTTTTTACTGTCTTTGCTGCATTTTAAAACCAAATAGGTTTATTTTCTGAGTCAATAATACACTTTTACACTTCTTGTGAGTTCATGTACTAAGTAAACCTATTTGCATTAAAGATAGTGATATTTTAACAAAGATTGGCTGCAAGATTTGTTCAGTACTTTTGCCAAGAAGCAGTATGCACAGCTAGAAGACTTCTTAAAACTACTTTGTAAAATTTTTCTTTTGATGCCATGGGGACCTTTCCAGCTGTTCCTTCGACTGTTCTCATGGAGAGTGATGCAACTCTACTGCTTTGTAGCCTAGTCTCACTTATTTGGAGAAGTCAAGATAATTCTTTCAGGTGTAGGATGATTGTAGAGGTGAAGTTTGTATGTCTGGCCACTGCTACTCCTCCTGCCAGCCTAATTCTTCGTGACTGCAGTTCTATCCCTCCACACCAATCGCAGAGCGCTGGAACCCCTTCGGTCCATCCAAACAGACACCTTTGCTGTGGCCCCTCAGACCCTGAAGCCCCTGGTGAGTGATTCCAGTCATCCTAAATCCCCTCTCCTTACGGTCCAAAGTGCATTTTCAAAGCATCAATTTGTGCGTGTTGCACTGTGTTTGAAACAACCAAGGCTCAGTTCACTCCTGGGTGCTCTCTATATTGTTTTGGCTGTGGCCAGGATAATTTCTGCCCTCGCTGTTTTCCTGGGAGTGAGGGATTCACCAACATGCATGTCAAGGTCATGTGCCAAAAGAAAGTTAACTGGTGTTGCAGTGGTGCCAGAGAGCATGGAAATTAGCCAGAGGGTAAACGGGCAAGTGCTGCACCCACCATATACAAAGTACAAAGGCTTCCACGTGCAAGCCTGAAAAGAGAGTGGGAAGAAGTGGAGGAGACATTCATCACACCAAGAACAGGCAACAGTGCTCAGGGAAAATGACATCAACAAAAGGGAGCAGTGCTCACGAGATAAGTTTTTTTGTGAGAAAGGTCAGAAAGCAGCTGCTGACTTAAAAGGAACCAGTCACCTCCAGCACAAGCCTGATGCATGGCAGGATGTGCATGCAAAGTGGTCATGGTGTGATGGGTATCCAAGAGTGGTTGATATGACCTCTGTCCCTAACACCACCTAAGGTAATATGACTTGTTACTTATTTCCTAGGAATTGTCAGGAAAATGAGTCAGTGGTCTGTGGGCTTGAAGACTTTTCTTTGACTGCAAATAAGATGTATATGGATAGAAAGAGCTCTATTTGATGACAAGAATTAATCATTTATATTTATGTTTTCTGACAGGACATCAAAGCCATAAATACCATGAATTTGATACTTTAAAGATCAAGTGTGTGGAATAGGAGAGTTCCAAATTTTGTTTAACACAAGGGAAGATATTATATGTGTTAGAGAAGAGTCATAAGAGTATAAAACAGATTTCAGTTACGGATTTGTGGATCCTTCTTTATCAGTGAGAGGCTGATGTTCTTGAGATCTGTTCAAAACTAACAAAGAGGCAAGGCTGGATGGGGCAAATATTATTAGGCAAGTCACCTAAGACTGGGACAAGTGGGCAATGCAGTGCAGCTGATGGTGGAAGAAGAGCTGTCTGGTTGGTGGGCTGGTAAAGGCATTTTTTTAGAAGGTACTATGTCTCTCGATTACTTGGGTGGCCAGAAGTTGTGTTCTGACTGCAGAGGCATGGCAGCTGGCATCTTGGCTATGAATGAGCATGTTAGGATCTGTGAAGTCAATTGCATTGAAAAGATCAAGAAGTGGCAAGTAGAGGCTTGAAATCTTGTGTAAAAAGGACAAAAAAACCTGGAATTTATATTCTGACCTCCGGGGTAAATTTTAGGATGGGGCTCTGGATCTCACTGGATGAATAAAAACCACAAAGCAAATCACAGGTGTAAGTAGACACCCTACCAGGAAGAGGAAAATGTCCTGCTCAGCACTGCAATTATATTTAGGAGATCAAGAAGTATGTGAGACATGCCAAAAGTCAGTCTGAGCCAGACTTTGTAAAAGAAATTAAACAAATAACAAAAGGTTATTCAGCTGTATAAACAAAAAGCACACAGGAAAGCATAAGTAAATCCACTACACAATAATGACAGAGCAGAGATTAAAGATAATCTAGCCATGTCCCCAAAAGTAAATGAACACAAAGTACAAACTGATACCCTTGGAGCCTAAGATCAGTTTCTTCTGTAGACTGTAGAGTCCATTAGCTGGCATCAGTACAAGAGGCAAAAACCTGATGTTTTTGTCCACAATAATCAATAGAGATCTTCCCGTTAGTAACTCCAATTTGTTACCAACCAACACATATGTAGAGCTGACTAATACTGGTATGAAAAGTCATCATCAGCTTTACAGATAAATAGCTCAACTGCAGTTGTGTGAGGAGGAATGGTGGGATTGAGGGTACTGACTACATGTGTTATTGCAGCTAAGACAGAATCACACAGACTACAGCTATTTGGGCAGTAGATAAATAATCTACTGTAGCAATGTACATAATATGTACATTCTGGACTCGGATCTCTACTTTCACCTCTGGTTGCCACTATCTTAGCATGCTGTTGTCACATGGCACGTGGAGACGCGAGGCTAGACAAAGCCTTCCTATTTCCTGACTTTGCAGTGTTTAACAAGGGCTGACAGCAGTGACTTTTCCAATACCCAGAGTCAAATAGATCTAAAGTATTCTCTATTTCACTTAGGCAGTGCTTGATAATTTCCTTCCACTGGTTTTCAATTGCCTACTTACCTGCCACAACCAAGTCTGCAATCTCATAGCACACTTTGTGTAGCAGCAGTTTCAGTGCTGAATCAAGTCCCTTTCGTGTAGATAGTTTGAACTGAGCATTGATAAATCTGACACAGTGGTTCCTCCTCCCTGGACACGGGGACACGGCCATATTGTTATAGGGAAGAAAGGGAAAGAATACCTTGAAAATGTTTTTTGTACCTCTTCTGGAAGATCTTCACTATATAAGCTCCTCCCCATTGAATCAATCACTATACAGGTCCCCGTGTACCGGATGGTTTTCTCACACACAGCAGCCTGTATCTCAAACCCTGATCTAAAAACAGCTGAGGTGCATTAGAAAATTTCTTCCATTTACAGCTGCTGCTTTTCTGTACTTACAAGAGCTTGTAAGAAATAATATAAAAGAAACGTATAAAGAGGAAAGGGGTATAAAGAAATTAAATATGTTGGGATATAAAGAAATTAAATAACTGCCTGAGGCTTCAGTAGTAGGTTTGTTCCACTGAGAAGAGTTCATGCCCAGACCAAGACCCTATACTCACAAGCATAACCCCTCACTTAAATCAAATGGTGGCTTTAATTCAAAATAATGGACACTTTCATACTATAGGCAAATCACAAATGAAGCACCAACACAAGCACTGAAATGACACTTTAATACCTGTAGTCTTCCATTAGCATCCACCCACTGGTTCCAGCAGGGGATTATAGGAAGGACAAAGGAAAACTCTCATCATTCTTTGGACAACATTTCCTGGAGTACTTCAGCTTAATCTTGTGCAAAGGTATTCCCTCAGTTGCCTCAGTGCAATGGAAATGAAGATGGTATAAATGAGGTCACAGCAGCTTGGATATTATTTCAAAGCCTGGGTAGCTCTCATTTGAGGGACTCTAACTTGAAACAGGTAAAATGAATAACTCTGACAAGCCTTCAATACAGATTTATGCACCTGAGAATCTGAGAATTGAACTCAGATATTCAGAGACTCTACTGCAATATTTTATCCACAAGACTTATCTCTTTCTTTCCAGTGCTGGAAAATTCTAGTTTTGGATAGGAAAGGACTTACATGCTAAGATGCCCAGCTAAGTGTTCGCAGTACAGTTCACACATCTAACATTAACTAATTAAATAAATTACTCATCAAGATTTAACATGTTAATTGTATTATACAGAAAATGTTGATTCCTAAGAGGTATTGTTTGTCCTAAGAGATACTGATCACAGGTTTCACAGGGTGTCAGGGGTTGGTTCTAAGAAAAACTGAACAGAAAATAATATTAAATGTAAGTTCATTCCAAAGATACCTTTTTGGGAGGACCTTTATGAGGCTGTTTATGTGAATTTATTTAGGTTTTTGGTTTTTCTTTGTTTTTACTCAGACACTTTGCTGCTCTGATTCTTGAAACTTTCTGCCAATAAAGACAAAATTGAAAGCTTTGGTAAAGCTTTGATTGTTCACTATTGACCATTATGGTGTAGGCTTTTTTGTCCTAAACTGTGATCTTAGGTTGCTTCTAGCTATGGGCACTTTTATTTGTAAAAATAGCTATTGTTAGCTTCAGTGAGAAACTTGTTGCTTTCAGTCAGACGTACATTTACCTGATTAGTCCTATGTCAGTGCTTTTGAAGTGGTGTACAATTTCCTGACAGTGATGTACAAATTAATTTATAAACATTTTTGTTTTCTAGAACTAAACTGTTGGCTAGATTACATGAACTTAATGCTTTTTTTTTTCTTTTTTACATTTATGAGGGTCGCTTTATACTGCTTCTTTGTGCAGCTTGTTCCTACTTAGCTTAATGATGTCTTTTTTCACTCCTGACCTCTTGAATCTACTGCTGTTTGTAAAACCTTTTCTGTAATCATTATTTAGCAACCATTATTTAGTAAGCATTTTTATTGCTTTCATGTAACTGTGCATATCACCGGAAGAAATGTTTAATGGAATAAAATTCATTCTTAGCCTAAACAGAGAGAACTTTCACAAGAGTCTATTTCACTTCAAAAAAACCCAAAGGCTTAATGGCCTATCTGAAACCACACACACAAAAAGAGAACAACCCACAATTAAATGTGCTTCTGCTTATTATATTCCTCCTTGGTTCTTTCATCTCTTAACTCTCTTATCTTGTTTTTATTTAAAAGTCAAGACTAGTGCAAAACCAAATATTTGTAAGTCAGAAATTAGGCTGGGGTCGGTTAAAAAGTTGCTGCTGCTTCATTTGTAGGGGAATGCTGAAAGCTGCAGCAGCGTGTGGTCATGTCTGCATTCCATCTTGTGGTTTTAGTGCAGAGCCAGTGACAAAGGCAGGTAGGTTTGTCCCTGCAAACCCCATTAGAGTCTCTGTTTGCAGACAGCGAGTCACCCCTGGCCATGTGGAACTACAACCTTCATCCTTTCTGTTGAATGCTGACTTGTTCACATTGTGGCAGATAAACCACACCCTATCTCATAGCTTGTATAACCTCCTGTCCATTGTCATACTTCAGCAAACACTGCACCTGTGCTTCTGTGATGTAGTTTCTAGTCCAACATATGCTGAGTGTAACAGAACCACGGCAGGGTCTTAAACTGTGAAAAGTTTGCAGGTAACATCACATTTTCCATTCCTCAGCAATGAATGGGGAAAGGCTGAGCAGAAATAATGACTTATAGTATAAAGCATCTGTTAGCAGCTGCTCCTCTGCCTTGAGCCTGCAGCCTGCCAATGCTGACGAATTGCTGGTTTGTGTTGCTTGGTGCCCATCAGCTTCCTGCAAGTAGCTATACTTCAGGCACTGTGAGTGTTTACACTAAGAAAAAAATATTTCAGCACCTGCATGTTAGAAATACAGAGACACATTCATCTTCATTTTGCAACGTGATTGCCTTTTGTGTTAAGAAATCAAATACCTATAGCTATGTTTCAAGGAGAGGAATTAGAAGTACCTTTCAGAAGTGCAACCAACTCACATACTTATCTTGCTTTCATTATTTACTGTCACTGTAGAGACAAGCATTGCTTCAATCAACTGATCCACCTGCCACAGTAAAATACTCTTTGTAGTTAAATCTTCTCCTCAAAGTGATTGTCTGTGGGTACCTTCCCAGTGTGAGGGTGTGTATGGTCAGTGGTGGGAAGGTCTATGTTCCAGCCCAGCTGCAGTGCAGTGGCTTCCCTCACCCCCTCCTGTCCATCCCCTGCACATTCTTACGTCATCTTAGCTCCTTTCAGCCACTAGCTTGAATTTTACTTGTATCTTAGGGCACTGCTCAAACCTTTCTGTAGTGTAGTTTAGTTCTTTTTCTAGTTGTTGGGGTTTTATTTCTATTTTTATTCTTTAGCATTTAAATTTACTTCCTTTTCTAGGACTCTCTTTTTTACTCAGTATGGCTTCTACAGCTCTACCATCTGGCTTAATGTCATTTTTCACCTGAGGCATCAAGCTTAGTTCAAGAAAAACGCTTGGAGAAACTTCAAAACTTCATCTTTGGCAAGGCTCTGTGCTAGAAATTTAAATTCAAGTGCTTAGATTTTACTTTGGCTCCATAGCCTTCAAAGAATTCATTCAGTTTGTGATCAGAAGTCCTGTATTGGGTTTGCGTGGCAAGGTTTTGGTACTAAGGGGGGTACAGAGGTAGCTTCTGTGAGAAGCTGCTAGAAGCTTCCCCTATGTCCAATAAAGTCAATGTTCAGCTGGCTTCAAGACTGACCTGCTGCTGGCCAAGCCCAAGCCCATCAGCAACAGTGGTAATGCCTCTGTGATAATCTATTTAAGAAGTGGGGAAAAAAAACCCCTGCACAGTTGTAACCAGAGAAGAGAAGCATGAGAATATGTGAGAGAAACAACTTTGCAGACACCAAGGTCAGTGAAGAAAGATGGTGAGGAGGTGGTCCGTGTGCCAGAGCAGAGATTCCCGTGAAGCCCATGGTGAAGCCCATGGTAAGGCAGACTGTTCCTCTGCAGCCCATGGAGGTTCATGGTGGAGCAGATATCCAGTCTGCGACTCACAGAGGACCCCATGTTGGGGCAGCTGGATGTATCCAAAGGAGTCTGTGATGCTGTGGAAAGCCCATGCTGGAGCAGGCTCCTGGCAGGACCTGTGACCTCATGCAAGAGATGAACCCCCACTGAAGCAGGTTTGCTGTCAGGACTTGTGACCCTGTGGGGAACTCAGGTTGGAGCAGTCTGTTCCTGAAGGACTGAACACTCTGGAAAGGACCTGTGCTGGAGCAATTCATGGAGAACTGTAGCCTATGGAAAGGACCAGTGTTGGAGAAGTTCATGGACAACTGTCTCCTGTCAGAGGGTGCTGGAGCAGGGGAAGAGAGTAAGGTGGAAGGAGAGGGGGAGACAATGTGCAATGAACTGACTACAGCAACCATTCCCCATCCCCCTGTGGTGCTCAAGGGGAGGAGGTAGAGAACACGGGAGTAGAGTCCAGGAAGAAGGGAGGGGTGGAGGGAAGGTGTTTCAGTTTTTATTTCTCAACCTGTCCCATAATGTAGGTTCCATAAGTTACTTGTTAAACCAGTCCAGTTGCACAGTAGTGTAATCGAGTTCACGATGTCATAATTACTCTAATATTATGTCCTGAATATACCTGGCAATTTAATGTCTGCAATCCATAATTAGGAACCTGTATTTAAGATGGAAACATTTTCATTCCTTTAAGTCAGCAGTTGCTTTTTTTGCCTAGGTTTATTAATTCTTTTCCAAAGAGTATTTTATAGGGAAACACAGTCTCCTTTTATCTGACTTCTTAGCACCAGCTCTGCTGTATCTTAAATTTTCATTGCATCCCTGACCTCCCTGAACTGTCTGATGAGCCCACACACCAAGTCCTGGAAAGGATCATAGTTCTACAGCTAATGTCAGAGAAACTTGTGGAAATGAGCACTCACTGAATTGGTTGTAGGACGAGACACAATTCTGCCTGTCTGTATTTATAGACCTTTTGGTTGATTCTTCTCCACACAAACACGACCATTTTTATTTGCACGGTTGACCATTTTTATCTGTTGGCTCATTTGCTTTGGCAATACTTATGTCCCCAGTGCAAATGAAAACACAGAAAGAGCACCTTTTAACCTTAATGCAGGTGTTGTCACATCCTGTAGAAGAAGCTAAGCCAATAAAGATGTATTGAAGATCCGTGAGAAAGAAAACTGTGTAAACATATAAAAAAGACTATTATAGTACACCACTAATATTCAAGTAGCACAAAAGTATTTAATGTTGTAGCAAAATATCTGAAATATGTCACGGGACACTCATCAAAAGTTTGCTTGGCAATGAACAAGCAAAGAGGCAGGCAGTTAAAATTGCATGCTCATTCAAAAGGTCTTCTATCAAAGGAGGTCTTCTGAATGTACCACTGTGGAAACAAATTTTATTCCTATATTTCTCTGCAGAGAAAATAAAATTGATCTTAAAAGAGACACATGACAGTCAGCAAAGTCAGTGAACCAGACTTGCCTGTGTCTCTTCACCACAAACCAATTTCTGTATGAACATGGTCTTCATATACTTTGAGGAAGGCACGAACGACAACCTGTGACTTGAACAAACCAAGGAGGAGTTATGAACTACCTAATTTGAGTTATATACAGGGAAAAAACTCAAAGCGATTGTAAGACAGAGAGAGGAGGAGGAGGGTTATGACAACAATCCTGGAAGACTTTGCACAGCAAGAGGCCCCTGTATCCAACCTAGCTGACAAAATCAGTGGAGCGTTAGAGGTGAGTCATCCAGCCTTCTTTACAGGCTTGGCTTCTGCACCTATGTAAGCACAAATGCACGTTGGTGGCACGTGCAATGTGATCTACCTCACACCATGGGTCCAGCTATGACAGCAGCCACTGAATATGCTCCAAGACTGAGCATCAGTGGACAAAAGCTATTCTAGCTGTTCTATATGTCAGGCTCATAGTGACAACCTGAAATGAGGTAAACTTCATGTGAAAGCCATAAATGGTAAGCCCATCAAAACCAGAATGAGTTATAAATTTGTCAGTTAAACCAAAGTGTTCAGATTTTTATTTCTGTGAAGTCTGGGAAAAGAGTCTGCTGGCTGAGGGGAAGGCTTTGGTGAAACAAACGTAGTTGTTAAAAATATTATGCTTTGATTTTGGACCAGATCTTCACAAACAGATCTATTTTACTTTAGTAATAAACTTGTATTAGAAAAATGGATTAAACTCTTAATAAGAGCCTTAAGACAGATTCTTTTTCTTTCACTGCATTTCAGCTAAAACATTAAACCTTGTGTATGTTAAGCCTGTGTCTTTTTATAGATTTTATAGCTCCCAGTTAAAAATACTTATGCCAGTCCCTTTAACCATAAGTGAGAAAAAGGAACAGGCTAAGAAGTGCTTTATGGTTACAAATCCTCAAGTAACTGTCATTTAACACTACCTAAAAGAAAGAAGAGGACCAATTTCAGCTCACAGGATCAGGAACTGTGTCAGAGACTGATGTGCACAGAAGAGCCAAGGGGAGGACTTAACAGAGGCAACACTCCACTTGTGCAGAGTGCTGCACTTCAATCACCTTGCAGATAAGATCAAATACAGTCTGAGTTGAGTTCCTGCTACAGCCTCATCCCCTGAGGGAGAGAGATCCAGTTCTTACACTTGCACTTTCAGGTGAATGAACTCGAGGAATTAATAAGTTGCTACAGTCTCCAGGCAGAGGGACTTTAAGGCCAGTGGAAGGCTTGTACTTTGGCTCGGCAAGCTTGCATTCTGTGTGATCGTGAGCAAGGAGCCAGTCTGAAACCTTTAGGCATGTAGTTCTGACCATTTCAAGAAGAATTTTTCTTAGAGGCATGAGAGGTTTTTTTTTTATTCCATGCCACTCTTAAATTCTCAACCACCTCACTGGGAAAGTGCATACAAATTGAGCAGACGGAAACCCAAATATATTTGGCTGAAAATAACTATTCACATCAAATTAATGGCCAATAGAGTAATTTGGTCCAAGAAACACTTTTAGGGTTCAGTAACTTTTTACATCTGCCATGCTTGCTGTCCTGAAATATTAAATAACTAGCCTTTGCTATAATGCTACCCATAAAATGAGAACTTAACTTTTGGGTTGTCTCAGGAAATTATTAAACTGTAATAAAAAGATACATATGCTAAGCCTAGCCTTTTATTTCTGATGATATGTACAAATAATTCCGACTTCATCTTATACTACTTGCTTAAAAGAAGTGGTTACTACTACACTAAAGGATATAATTTATTTCCTCTGTTGGAAACAAAGAGATTAACCATTCTTCAAATTTTCTTATCTGGAATAAGTGCTGGTTTCATTGTTACAATCCCATAATTACGTCATGTTAGGAAATTGAAGCAATACACTGAAAAGGTACAACCACTACCCTGCAAATAAAAGAATAATGTGCAGTTTGGTAGGCAGTGAGGACTTCAGTCTTAAGACACTCATCGTTCTATTCCTACGTGTTCCCAGGGAGTTAGTTTATCTAAGGAAAAGTTCTACGCTGGAAGCAGCTGGTTTCCATTCTTCATCGCACATATTCTTACAGTAACTAATTACAGGCTGGAGGAGATGCTGTCCTCCTTTTACAGGTGAGAAAGTAGGGTTCAGAAAGAGCAAGCGATTAACTGACTTAACAGATTCTGTTGCAAAACAGGGGCTTGAACTCTATTCCGCAGGGTCTGTAGTCTACATACTGAATTAACAATAAAAGAACTCATTTGTCTCTAACTAGGATAAATAAATTATCGTGCTCTTGCCAGCTGGTACCCTAATGTAAAGAAAAGGAGAAAAAAAGCTAACAGTTCTGGGATAAGATGCATTGCTGAATGATTATGATTAATTTTATATTTGGACTGCTTTATCGCTAACATTTAGGAATATATTTGTGATGTAGCATTTTTTAACACTTCACAAAATCCTTGATCTGACAGGGTTTTGGAAGGTTACACAGCCTATCTCCCTGATCCAAAGCAGAGTTAACTGAACTTGTGTTATATCTCTAGATAAACATCCACAGGAGGCTTCCAGTGATGCAAATCTCACAGCATTTCCAGTAACCTTTTCTGGTGCTTTGCTACCTTTACGTTACAAAGGTTTTCCTGGTATCAAACTGAGCCTTCCTCACTGACTTTTAAGATTCTTCTGTTTACTGTGAACGTGAAGAATATTTTATTCTGTCTCTTCCTGCAAATTTTTGTAGTCGTTTGTATACCAGCAACTACTATGCTCTCCCTCCAGACTCCTTTTCTTCAGCCTAGGAAACGCAAATTCCTTCAGTCTTTAGCACCTAACCATTCCTGCTGATCCACGGTGGGCTTCCTACTTCTGTCCCACATCCTCCCAGAATATATTCCAGGTGAGATGTCAGTGGAGATAGGTAAAGAGGAAGGACCTCACATGCTGATCAAGAGAAACCTCTCACTACAGAAAGCTACCTGTCTGTCTGTCTGGATATCTATCCTTTTTTTTTTTCCCCTGCCTAATATTCTTGCAGTTTTAAAAACCAGCCTGTGAATACTGATGCATGACAGAAAAATTTGGGTGAGCTGGAGGTTTGTGAGGAGGAAAACTCTCTTGTGTATCATTCACTTACAAGGCTGGGTGAGTCCTGCTTGCATTTTTTACTGGCATTTAAGCCAGTGTTTGCAAAAATGCATCTTTGTTTCCAAGGCCTCAAGCAATTTGAAATTGGCCTCTGTGATTGCTAGCTCTGGAAACTAACCAAGAAAATGGTTCATTTGAAAAATCTAATAATGAAATGGAACTTAGAGTGCCAGAAATATTTTATACATGATACTATGCCCAGCTGTGTTATTTGTCTTCATGGCTACCCTACATCGCTCTCAAGTTATCCCTCTCTGTGTTCCCTCTCATGCCTCAACACAACGGTTTGGTGTCTATTCTCTCTAGGTGTACTGTAGGTAAAACAGGGATGCATTACCCAAACACTGCTGATGCAAGACAGTTCAGGAACAGCTGCCCATTTTCTTAGAGAATGACAGGCAGAGGATGTTTGGGACCAAAATCCACAGGGCCAAAGCTGAAGTCCAGAAAGGTCTCTAATCTAGAGGAGCCCAAACACTTGGCTCCTGAGACTTAATAATGGTCAAATGAGCCAAGGTGGGATCCTGAGCTTCAATGGTTCCTTGAGATTTTCTTTGATTGTGGTGTAATGTCTTACTTTTATGGCTGGATGTTTTCCATAGTCAGATTAGAACTGTCTTTTTTAATGGAGCGTTGTGAAAGAAAACACCAAGTATGCAGCAGCAGCTTTTGGCACTCTACCACAAGCTTGAAGTGTTGGGAATGACGAGAATGAGTGATGGGTCAGACAGCTGCAGAAACCAGCTGTGTCCTGGAAGTGTAGCTAACTCCTTCAGTGATACGTGGGCTAAGTCAAGAAGGAGATGCACACAGTATATGGAAAATGATGAGCAGAAAGCTCGTCAGTCAACTGTCTTTGGGACAGTAGAGCTAAGAGTTTGTCAAGGTATAAGTGTATATATGCATATCACACATTACTGATAAAGGTGAACAATGCTTTTAAACTCACATAATAGTTCCTAAAGATTTCCAGTTTTGGTTTATAACATGGCTATTGCCATGATGGACCAGTAACCCTTCTGGGTTTCATTAGTTTCCTAGAAGCTCTGATGAACCTGTGTACATATGGGAGCTGAATCAAGCTTGTAATCAAGACATTACCATCTAATGGGTTCATTTCCAGCCAGCTAATCCTACAGTTTCAAAAATACGACAGAAAAGAAGTGCTTCACCTTCAAAAATCTCAGCATATTTTAAATTTTATGGGAAAAAAATATAAATAATGGAAACAGACTTTAGTTTGAAGGGGGAAACTATCTTATACAGAATAGTTGTTCTTTTGTTTTATAAAGGAAAAACTACACTAGCACTTGTGTGGTATACTCAGTAGAGCTCTGAGGATTTAATTTTCTACTAGCTACAATAGTCAGAATGCCTATTAACACAGTTTTGATGCAAGAAAATTTCTCTTAAAAAAGAAAACAAAAAGTTTAAAATCAAATATTCTTAGTGATGTTCAGATGGCTCTGGTGTGTGCATCCGCTGTACTCCTTTGATAAGCCCAGAAGAGAATTACATCCAAGATACTACAACCAGAAGTGACATGTCATGCAGAAATTCTTCCTGGGAGTATTTCTTTTAATGCCATCTTTATCATGATCCTTATTTGGAATCTGCATCACTTACTTTGTGGATTGGTGCATTCACCTCTACAAAGTTTCCAGCAAATAAGGAATAGTCTATTTAGTGTACAATAATTAGATCTACAGAAAGCTTTGCTTTTTTTTGTTTTTCAGATTACAGCACTGTAACAACTGCTAACAACTAAGCAGAGGGAAAAAAAAAAAGCAGGAAAAGTATGTTCCTGTCAATTATAGTAAGAAAAAGCTTTGAAATCCAGAAGAATATTTGAAAATTGCAAAATTTTGTCATAAAAAGCTGCGTACCTTATTTGAATACTGTATATGGGAGCAGCAGATGGGAGTGAGCATTTCTGTGACAAAACATCATCAGTACAAGAGATTAGTAATATTTTTTTTTAAAGTCCTTTTTTTGTGTGTGTGTGTGATAGTGTTTGTTTTTTTTTTTTCCTGGGGATCTCAAAATACCTTACAGAAACTGAGGGCTTGCATGGTACACTAAGCATTTTTTCAAAGATAATTAAATGAATTTCTTTACATCCAGGATAACTAATAGGTTAATCTTACAGCCAAGGGAAATGACAGTAGACCTGGGAATCATGTTGTACCTACAGTCTAATTCCAGTCCGTCAGGATGAAAAAGTTGTCAAGATATTAACGTTTGCTATTCTGTCTCCCTCTCTAGTTAGCAGGCAAAAAGCACTATGGCTTTTAAGGAATTATTTGAAACAAAGTAAACATTTCAGTAAATTACAAGTTGATAGGTTAATGCAACCTCTTCCACAGCAGAAGTCTGTTTGACTTTCCTGGTATCTCATTTGGAACTTCTGCAAGCAAGTTCAAGATAAAGCAGAGAGGATTTTTTCCTAGGTCAAAGCCTTAGAGATTATTGTACCAGGAAAGGTCTCTCTATTTTGCCATGTCTTTCATTTCCTATTTCTTGCTTTTTTTCGATTGCATCTTCTAAATTAGTAAATATCTCACTTTAGGGAGCAAGCTATATGACCTGAAATGTATTAGGTTTTTCCAAGCCGAAAATGCTGAAGTGCAGAAGGAGAAACATTTTCTTTCAAATGCACTATCTCAGCTCTTATCAAATTGTAAAACCAGCATGAAAGGTTGATATTTACAATTTACTGCCCATTTTACCACTGATCACTTTAATGCCATATTACAGGTCCCCAGCAACATGCCTGGACTGCCTAAGGAGTCAGCCAAATCTAACGGTGTGATTGCAGAACACATCAGTCCTCTAGAATCTAAAACTGTGGGAGAGAAAAAAGCAATATATCTTCATTCCTTCCAACTTCTTTGCAGTATTAGGAACACTTCTGACTTTCTGTTTTGGGCATCTTCTTGAGCTGTTGAGCTTAGCAGCTACTAAGAGTCCCAAGTAGCTAGACATGCTTAGGGTATGAGGATAATATAGGCACATATGTCCATAGCAGGAAATTCTTGATTAAATCTTTGGATAATTGGAAGTATTTTTAGGGATCTGTACAACATATGTCTTTTCTGTGAATGTTTCTGCAAGCAGATTTATTTTTTTTTCCCATTTCCATTCTCTGTATGCAGCCAACAGGAACACGGTCCTCTTTCAAAGCAAAGAAACACTTTATGATGGGAACAGAGCTGGTAAAGATGTTACATACTTTATAGAAGTAGTTCATGGCATTTCTGAGCTATGTTAATGAATTCTACTGTGGGAAATGTCCAGAAAAATTGAGCAGAAAAAAGAAAGGGAGAAATCTTCCTGATCACAGATCTTTAGCAAGCTAGAATAACTCCTGAGCAAGATTTTACAATTTCTGGCACATTTCATTTACTGTGGATCTGGCATGCTTGATTTCATAACGTCATGGTGATTTGCTGCTATAAATCCATAAAAAATCAGGAAGACATATTGGTTTTGTCCAAATTAGCTCTGCTTAGTAACTTTCACTATTTTACTGATATGTTTACCCTGATACCAACTTCTGAGTAGCTGCAATGAACTGTCATATTAAAATCAATGAAATGCTTTCCTCCACCACCAATAAAAAAACCCAAAACACAATAAAAGCAACAATAATTAAAAAGATTCCTCAAAAAGAAAACATATTCTCTCCTTTTAGAAAATGCTTTTTCACCTTTTTGAGTACAAATGTTTTTTACCACAACCTTACTGACCTGAAGATCAATATAGGTGAAAATCTGCCTCAGAACAGTGAATACTTTAAGGTTCTTCATCTTGCTAACCACTGGGATTTAAAATATCTTATTCCAACAAGGCAGGTTCATAACTGGATTATGTATAGAAAATCTATTTCTGGAATCCTGTCTTAGAGGAGATGGTAATATGGAGATATTGACAGGATAGCTGACTTCCCATGGTGGAGAAATGGTTGAGGGCAGACCGACAGCGAGCACTTTGGAGGTTTAATATGCAGAATTTATTGGAAATCTCGTGGCATCAGCTAAAACTTGTACAATCCCCATCTATAGGTGTTACTGTATACCAGACTCAAAGCTGTAAAAGATTTCATAGCACATGAGCATGCTGTCTGTTTCCTACACGTGTGTCATGCATATAATAAATAAGCATTGGTGTTTTCTGCAAAAAGAAAGCTCCATAGTGGCCTGGGAGCATGGAATGCTGTAGCAATCCCTTCTGTGGTTACCCATGTATGTGAGTAGAGATGTAGTTACTGGACAAAAGCCGGCAAAGTGTGGAGAGGCAGCGAGCTGAGGAATGTGTGACAGTCTCTAAGAACTGATGAGCTCCAGAGGCCAGCAGGGACTAGGGTTTGGTAGATTGGTGCCACAGCTGTTTTCCTGGGGCCAGTGCGTAACGTGTATTCCTGCAATTTGTTAGAGTCTTGGAGGTTGACAAAAAATTCAGTGTCTTGAGAAGGTATGTGAAGTCCTGCATGGGTGCAGGTAAGAACATGCACACCACAGCAATTTTGGAAAGTTTCTGAGGTGTCAATATGTTTAGGAGTCTGTTCTCTCTGACCTTCTAGGGTTATTGTCTAGATTATTAGTAACTTCCTAAACAACACCATTCCACTAAAGTTTCTTATCCTGGTCTTAAAAGACCAGGCTGGATGGAGCTCTCAGCAACCTGCTCTAGAGGGAGGTGTCCCTGCCATAGGCAGGGGGGTTGGAACTGGATGATCTTTAAGGGCCCTTCCAACCCTGACAATTCTATGATTCTATGATCCTAGAACCACCGACGGCTGGGTGAAATGTGTGTCTGTAGTCATTGCTTCAAATTAGGAAGTTGTAGTTATTAAGACACGTACTGATGGTGGTCAGTTCGTGTGGCCAGTGAAGTTTATTGCACACCTAACATATCTTCATATCACCCTTAAATATATTTACTGGTTTTCACAGTTTTATCCCCCTTCATACGCATGTAGTGTGCAACCCCTTGATTTCTGCCTCCGTGATTTGGAGGATATTTAGCCTTTTGCATATAAAAATTAAGTATATATCTCTATACACTTGGTAATATCAACCTGTGAAATAATGCATCCATTTCTGATGCAGTGTTTAATTATATTTCAAGAAACGTGGACACATACACACCAGTTTAGAAACATCTTTATGAAGCACAGTAACGAGGAAGAAATATCAAGAGGTCATCACCATAATATGGATGATCTTCTAATTGCTTTCTTTTCAGATCTAATATGCTACACCGTTGAAAATATTTACCAAGTATGCATCACCTAATGAGAAAACCTGTGCAAAATGATAATAAAATATGAATAAATGCCAGAATGCTCATTGCATTTGTTCTACAGATAGGAAACTCATAGGAAAGGAGTTAATAGCAAAATTAGGCCATCACACGGAGAATGGTTATTCTGAACTCTAAGTTCAGCTGTATAGATCTGCAATATCCATTTCACAAGCAATCCAGAGATTTTGAATTTTCCTTTTGTTCTGGCTTAGAAGAAAAATGAAATATCTCTGTGTTTTCTGTGAAACGTCCCTCAAAATTTTGCAGCTTAAGTAGAAGCTGCATTGCAGTTTCAAACATTTTATTTAAAACAGTAAAATAAGGCAATTTTTAAAACAGCTGTCATTTCAAACACAGAAAAAAAAATGTTCTTTGTATATGAATATTTACAGAATTATTGAAACTCTTCATACATCTTCCTCAGTGTGTTTTCTTTAAAATAGCTAAGGCTTTTGAAATGTTTCCACACTTCCAGGGTGCTTCTGAATGCAGATTCCAGCCTTTAACTGCAAGCTCAGGTGTAGACAGCTTATTTTCCCAGTCTGTTCATCTTCACCCTTCATTACTCATCATTTCTACCTCCTGATTTTCTGATCTTCATTTGCTTTCTGATAGCATGATTACATAGAGACCAGGAAAACACAGGAAGACTATTTGGTCGTGTTGTGAGCAGGACAGAGTGACACAACAACAAGAATTCTCATTTTGTTTTGACTGGTTCCAGGAAAGAACAGTCTGAAGCTAAAAGATCATTTTAGATTAGTGGATCCCAAATATTTGTGGTTGATGGATCACGGCAAACCATCAAAACCTCTCACCACCCATTCAGTATGCATCCTCACCTTTGAATCAGAGGTGAAAGAGCTCCTTTAGGCACATTCTTCCAGGGACCAGTTATGCCTGGTCTTATGCACTTGAGCCTCCTGAGGCACTAGAAGTTTGCAGTCTGTAATTTGCTTCCATGACTTCCACACATAGGTACAAGCATCTTAGAGACATCCATACCTGTGGACTGGTGACAGAAAATGCTAACCAATGTCTGAGGATGAACTTGCCTTCATTTGCCCAGGTATTGTCACACAGTGGTAGCAAAGGGCATGCTTTCCTTAACCTGCCAACATTATATTTGATAAATAAACCCTGGTAAATGGATAACCAGGGAAGCTCGAGCCTCTGCACCCCAGAAGTAAAAATACATCAGCAAGTATTCTACTAGGGACTGTGTGTTTTAAACCTCTGCTTTGACTTTTTCTTCTCACCTTGAAGCCCTCCAAGTGCTCTACTTCATCACTCCCCACAGCTAGAAGGTGAAGTCCTGCATTAGTTTCCCCCACCTGCAGTAGAACAGGTCGAGGGGCTGACTGCAGAAAGGAGGGACCTTGTAGGTGGCATGAGTGGAACAACAGCTGGCAGGAACGGAATGCACGGGATTGTTCTTCTTCCTTTCTGCCCTTTGTGTCTATATGTGTTTGTAGCTGTTATTTTTTACCCTCGTCCAGCTCTTAGTGTGGCTTTGGGGGAAAAAAAAACCCAACAACAACAAAAAAACTAGGCTGCATTAGCAATTAGCTGAAGACACCGTGGGAAGTTGTCCTCATTTACTTGCAAAGGGCCAGGTGAAGAGATTCACAGTCTGAATCTAATGAGGAAGGTAAGATGGGAGAGAAAACTGCTGTTCTCTGTAGCACTTCCGTGAACCTGACAGGACTACTGACCATGTAGATGATGCAGTAATGATTATATTGCATTACTTTGCTTCCGTTTTGCTTTGTACTGATTTGAAAGCATAAAAATGATCATGTTTTGTCTTATCAACCTGTCCAATTTCTGGCAGCAGGGAGAGCTCAGAGGAGAGTGTAGGACCATAATAAATACTCCCATTTAAGTCATCTTTTCCCTTGCCTATCTTCCTGCATTTCTGTAATCAGTAGTTTAGGTCCTTTTACTGGGATTCTCACATTTATTTTGTAAGACCTTGCTTTACTTAGAGAAGAAGGAATAAAACATTTATGACATCCAGTGAGAAACACTTTTGATGAATAAATACAGTCCCACAACTTGAGGCTGCCTTGTGATATCTACGTCCAAGACTTTGTAAAGCTTTGTTCTAACTGGAGCAGGACAGACTGTCTCTTCCTCCTTGTCTGTTGAAAGGAGGTCATGTTTTCTCTTTCTCTCTGTTACAGCCTTCTATGTAACTGTAAAGTATTCTTTCTCTTCCTTTCTCTGTTAAAGGAAACAACCAAAGATGGTAAATCTGCAACAATAATTTTCCTGTCATCTTTCACCTCCCCTAAGCTTGCTCGTTCTTCTGATTTCATACATTGCATATCTGGCACGTTTACCTTATGCATTTCTTGTTGATGGGGGCACTTGGAAGGCTGAGAGTAGAATTCTCTTCTACTTACAAAACAAGGATGAAAGCATCCTGTCCTTGTGATTTCCCTGCTGAATGGGAGTCAGAAGGTTGAAGATCTGCTTAGTAAGCACAGGTATTAATATTTTGCCAACAAGCTTGTCTAAATTAACTGGAAAAAAAAAAAAAAAAAAAAAAAGAAGTATAAAATGAAGCTTAAAATGTTTGCTTTGTCTTCAGAGAGGAGGTGAAACTTCGTAATTCCTCACTATTACCATTTGCTCCCCTTGAGGTAAGGTTAGGTCAGCATTTGCAGTTCAAACTCTTCTTTTCCAGAGGTTAACAACTCAGCTGTAAGGCTTCAGTCTCAGTTTAACATTTGGCAGAGTTGCTGCCTTAAAATAATACCTCTGGTACATATAGAATACCTTCTCCCAAAGGGTCTCAGAGCACTTCAGTATGGAACTGTGTAACGGCTTCTTTCATCCAATGGCTTGTTTCTCAGAATGCAAAGACCTATACAACAGTTTAGGTAAGGAAGGAATGCTCATGCTGAACTGAAACTATAAGAGGAATCAATATATTCACATACCTGCAGAAATTAGAATGTTTTCATTTTCCTAATATTTTAAGTGAGTAACATTTTCCCTTTCTCTAGACATGCTTTTGTAGTCGCAGCCACAGTACAACAGTGATGAGATTTGAAATCATATTAAAAGGACAAAGGTTTTTACTATTACTTTGAATTCTTGCAATCATGCCTGCTTACAAAACTTTTTCTAGTATCTTTATATTCAATGAGATTGTTCTCTTAGTTCTGTAACTTTCTTAAGCACAACGGAATAATTTTTGAAGTACAATAAAATTTAAATATCAGATTAAGCTAATAAACATTAACTATGGCTATAATTAGCTCAGTGCTTCCCACTGAAGAATCAATATTTTGCCACTGATGTGAAACAAGAGAATTATCTGTCCATTTGCTACTCCAGTAGGATGAAGTAGTAACATTATTGTCAAGACCTTGTCAAGACAGACTGTGATATTCAAGATATTCATCTTGATGTGCCTGAAGTTAGGTTCTGATTTGCTGTTTAGTCTCTGAAACAAAAATCAGCTAATTATTAAATACGCTCACCATAATGGGAATGAGTAAAGGAGCCTGAGCTATCCAAGAACAGACTGGAATGAACATGGGTAACTGCATGAAAAAATCCTCCAAAGAGTGCTGTGAAGGTAACACTTCCAAAAAAACTTGAGATGATTGAAAGTCACTTCAGACAACTCACATAGTCAGCCAAATTTTCAAGTGCACTCTTTGTTTTATTCTTCAGGAACACAGCATTCAATGGGTACCTTCAATAAAAAACAGCGTGCATGAACAAACTAAGCACTTAACACCGATGTCCCCTCTTGCAGTAGTGTCTAAGGCTGTATCTATACCACTTAATAACAGAGGCACTTGTTGGCAGCCAAGTAGGCTGTTTAATTATTAACATGCTCCTTGGCACAGTTTTCACCCTTGCCAGAGGAGTAGCAGTCGTCAGGAATGGTGCCCAAGAAACAGTTTAGACACCAATGTCCCATTCCAGGAAGGAAAGGAGGGAATCTGGGCTTGCAGATGCACCCTATCCAAAGCCTGGAATTTGGCTCTGGCTTGGTCCGTAGCCTTGATATGGACGTAGCCCTGGGGATCTCAGGTGCTGAGCTTCCAGACCTCAGTGAAGCCTAAGGACCAAGTGACTGCATCTAGGTTGTGAAGAGAAGGTAGGAAATGCTTAATCTAAGGAGGAAAGCCCTAGAAACTCACAGAGCTGCTCAGCACCTTAGTGGGTAGACAAGATTGCTATAAATAGGTGCTTAAAAACCTGAATATTGCTATAGGTCTGTAAATCCAAGAGATTTAATGTGGGGACATAGCATGCCTAAACATAAGCTAAGAGTGGTGGCAAACGAGCTCTGGGTTGAAGCAGAACCTCAGCACTAACATGCTAATCTGCTTGCTACTACTGATCAATTTTAAGGTTGTGCCAGGAGACTCCAAGTGTGAGTGGAATGATTTTGAGTCTGGCTATGGCACACTATTTACAGCTACCCAGAGTCTGTGTTTCTGGTCTTGTTTATAGTGGAATAAATCCCAAACAATGCCAAATGAATTTCTTCAAATCAAAATTAGGCCAATAACAACATTAAAATACCTGGGATGTCTCTCTGCCTGATAGGCTAGTTTACAGATACTTTAGATCCAAAATAAAGCTTATACCTTGATGGTGTTTGACAAAACATTAAGGTAACAAACACAGGTCTATCCACCTAAAAATGCCTTTGTGACAGTCAGTTCAGTGGAGATTTGCACAATTCGTAGCCCTGAAGCTACTGATTCTGAGTGACAGGTAAATCAGAACTGGCTTTTCTCTTACAGCTTAATCACTCTTAGCCAGGGAAGAAATGTAAAAGAGCCATAGATCAAAGAGAGCTCAGGCTGGCAAAGACAAAAGACAGGGAAAAAGATGACCTAAATTTCTAAAGTGACTGATGAGTTTGGATTTTTCAGTTTTGGGGCTCCCGATTTGAGACAGCTTAATGGATCTTGGTAATCAGAGTGAAGTTGCTCAGCATATTCTGTTTGAATCCCCAGAGAGAGCACCTATAGAAACACCTATAAATCCAGACTTAAGGAGGCAGGATCCAAACAGAGAGAATTTCAGTGGAAGGTGAAATTCTGCAAAGCTCTCAGGTTTTTAGAAAAAGGTCAGCAGTAGCTGAGTTTTTCAGAGCTCCTGCAACAGAAATACACTCCCTTCTATTTTTCTTCTTTTTCTTCAGGACACATCCAGTTGAACAATCTCTAATCCTAATTGCTAGGATTGCTAGGATCCTAATTGTCCTTGATCTCTGGAAGCATTCAGTGTGGTTTGGTTCCCCACACTCACCAGCACAGTATGAGCATTTTTGTCCTCCCGTGACAACACTGAGCTGTTTCTTCCTGGTTTCTTTTTGTTTTATATAGAAATACTCTCAAGTATTCCAGTATGAACCTATAAATTATGCCTCATCAGTTCCATCCACTACCATATGGATGGGACAGAGGGTTCCTCCTCCCATGGAGCTCCTGTCCAGGTCCTTCTGAAGGCATTCAGTTAGTTCTTCTGTGCCAATAGCATATCTTGTTTTCCCCCGACTCTACCTTCTCTCCTGGGATTTCCACCAGGCCAGGGCATGCCTCCAACACTGCACACAGTAAGGTAAGCCAGGTTTTGAAAACAAAACCATTTTATCCTTCCCTTTTGCCTAATAAAAGAAACTCACCTTTCCTCTGCTAAACTGGTTTACTGTACTACACTTCCAGGGATAGCAGAAGAGCTACACAGAATTTTTGTGGGTTTCATAAATAAAGACAAACTGGGTTGGTTGTTGTGTTTTTTTTTTTTTTTTCACAACTAAAATTGCAACAAAAAAACAAACAAAAAAAAAAAAAACCAAAAAAAACCAACAAAAAAACCCAACCCACCAAATTACATATATATTTGGGACATGGTGTATATAGAACATTCATATTTCAAATTTTCCTGTGCTCTTTCCCACAAAAAGAATAAATCTGATTTTCCAGGAAAGTCCAAACAAGTGTAAGACTTGCCCTGGGGATTTTGGAAATTGTCTCTTCAAACAGCTCTCAGAAATCTTCTGCCATGGCTTGGGAGTGCATGTGGTGGATTTACTTTAAAGCTACAAACTCTGGAAACACTGACATTCTTGTCAGCCCTATGGTGATCCTGCAGGAACACTCGGAGGGCTCCAGCCCTTACTCGCTCATGCATCAGTGAAATCTTTGATGACTGAGATCTTACTCTGAGAGATCATTTTAAATAAACTTTCATGTTCCATGAAGAAATTCCTCTAGCAAAAATCACACAAACAGTTCCTATGCTAAATCAACAAATCGTGTTCTAAAATTGTGACTGTTACTAAGGCACAGTGGATGGAGACTGTGGAGCTCCCCCACCTATGCACCTTGCACTGAGACCCAAGGTAAGGGTTTGCTTCTTGCTTTGGGGCTTTTTGGAGATATTTTTTGCCATCTTACCCTAAGAATGCTTCATTGCTTCAACCCAGATGGAACCACCTTTCAGGGATTATAGAGCATATGAACACTAGGATTATTTTTTTGCTGGATCAGGGACATCCACTGATTCTGTCCTTAATATGCTCTTTTATTATGAACAATTACATATGTCTCTGGAAACGGTATGATTCCATATGGGATACAGTGACTGGGCTTAATGAGGTGCTTTATGGACACAATTCAACATTAACTTTCAATTTCCTGGCTTTTGTTGATTTTTGTCATAACCTTAACATTTTTCAAACATAGAATCATTACATTAAAAAAATTAATCCATATTTTAACCAAGATTCATTATACTCCAGTGAGATAAACCTTGTTTTCACTTCTCAAGAATAAGATGATTTATTTCCACACAGCTGAAGAGCAAAACAAACAAAAAAAAAAAAGAAGAGGAGAGAGATCTGAATGAAAAATCATACTTCCTAACAAAACACCCCTACACCTTTACAGGAACTTAAAAGAAATCTCAATCAGCCCCAAGAATGAATATATCAAGTCTCTCATTCTGACAGGTTTGTGATATACTTTGCTTATTCTTAAGTACAATTTAATGCAAAAGCATTGATCTGAGTTGCTAAAGTTTTCTGGAAGATCAAGGATCTGACATCCCCTCCTGTATTTGGCTGCTGGGCATAATCACTAAGTCAGCCACCATGAACTCCTTAGAGGGGATTACTATCACATCACTTACTATTTTGCCATCTCTTGCCTTTGTGCCAAGCTACACAGACAGCAAGGTTTTGGTGCCACTGGTGGCACATGGCTTGTAATGCTCTCTAACAGATGTGTGTATATATATATATACATATGCATTTTTATGTTTCAGCATTCTCCTTCCACAGTGTCCTGGGTGTTCTATTTGAATATAACCTGAGGCAGATTAGAGCTGGGACACTCCATTCACTGGAAAGGGAGTGGGATGGTCTCCAACTACTGATGAGAAGAGGCAATAGAAAGGTGACATCCTAGACAAGGGTATTACTCGGTACATGTTTGTTCCTCTACACATCTAGATGAAGCAGGTCTAAATAAATAAAGCCACTCACATCGATTCAATCCTAGGGGTGGCAGAGTTCCAGTTTGCAGCTGGTAGCACCTCTAAGCCTTTTGGAGAGCAAATGTTCTCCTTTTGCTTATTCTTCTGGTTTCCACATTTCATCCTCAGGTGTAAACGTGGTAGAGCAGCCACCTGGAAAGAGACTGTTATTTGTCCCTTTACTGATTAACTGCTTTAAGACCTGTCCCACTCCTCAACCCATTGGTGAGGCTCTGTTCCTCCTACTCAACTTTCCCCTTTAGAAATAGTTACTCTGTGTTCATTGATTAGACTTCTGGATGTTTTCTTGCTTTGCTCACTGACTATCTTGTTCTTCTCTGAGTACATGTGCAGAGGCAGAGGTGTGAGATCAAAATCTTCCTTTCCCCTTTCTTTCTTCAGCCCAATTTCCAAGTGTTGCATTTCAATACCGGGAAACTTTTTCCCTCTTTAGTCTTTCTCTTTCCTTTTGGGGCAGTCTGTTCTCTTAGGGGTTTATTTGAGCCGTTCTAGTCCAGAAATCCCCATTTTAGAACTGAAAATGTCATGCTTTCAGGGCTTCCACCTTTTGGTGGTCAACACAGTTGTTGAGCCATGCACATGGAAGTACAGCTACCATTTAAAAGCAGAGCTCATCTAATACTGGATATTCCAGGAAGATGCTGAGTATTATTTTCTGACTTACAAATTTGTAGCTGGGGAAGCCAGTCCAGTTGAGACCATTACCTTTTAAAAAATGCCACTCTTCAGATCTTACTCCATGAGTATAAGTAATTCAGTCCCGTGGCAGAATTACAGGGGAAAAGAGCAGCTCCTCACTGTGCTCACAGAAAAGTTCTTGAGTTTACCAGGTTTTAATTTCCATTAGTTTGGGGTCATTTTGTTTTTCATCTCTGAGCATCAGCTTTGACACCGTGAAAGCAAAACTAACACAAATGATTTTTTCTGTTGCTCAGTACATGTCTGTGGGCAGTTTGGGCCTCTTGTATATACTCTACCTTATTATTTCTCCTCAGTGAGAGATAGGAGGTCTCTATGTTACATATGCTTTCCTCTGTCCATCAGGGATTTGATACTTTTGTACACAGCAGTTGTTGTACATAGATGGCCCCAATCAAATGAGAAGACAGACCATTCACAGCAAGTGAAACCAGTTTCTCTAAGGATTATGTGTTTTCTAATACAGCTTCTAATCTTCAGTCGATACAAGGAGAGGAGAAAATGGAAGATTTTAATTCCTGACAGAAACATGAATGACCTTCTTTAGGAGCCACAGTAATTTTTTTTCTGCAATGCTGAGCCATATTTTGATAGTTCTTATAATTTTTCTGTGATGTTTTCATTACATAAAGAAGTAATTCAAGACTGCCTCAGAGATCTGGGATTGTAAATACTCCAAGATATACATTTTTAGCCTTAAGTTCTGATCTGCTCAAGCTGACAGATACTATTATGGTGATTGACTGGGCATTGACATAAGTTTCTCTGTTTTCTTTATTGGAAAGAAAATGTTAAGGACTGGAGGGACTGGAGCAGTTTTCTTTTTTTTTTTTTTCTTTTTTTTTTAAATCTTTTTTTTGTTTTGTTTTGGTTTGGTTTGGTGGTTTTTTTTTTTGGTTGTTGTTTTTTTGTTTTGTTTTGTTTTGGGAGTTTTTTTGGTTTTTTTTTTTTTTTTGTTTTTTGTTCTACTATTGAAAGAACAGCTTATTTAAAGAACTGTAACGATTCTCTGGTGGGGTGACCCAGGCTAGATTCCAGGTGCCCACCAAAGCAGCTCTATCACTCCCTTCCTCATCTGGACAGGGAGAGCAAATACAACGAAAGGCTCATGGGTCAAGATAAGGACAGGGAGAGATCACTCACCAATTACCATCACGGATAAAACAGACTCGACTTGGGGGAAATTAATTTAATTTAGTAACACTTAAATCAGAGTAGGATAATGAGAAATAAACCCAAATCTCAAAAAAACCCACCTTCCCCCCCCAAACCCTATACACTCTTTTTCTCTGAGCATTTAATGAGAAGCAGGCAGTTGAATCACTTCCATCAGTCTGAAGCTTTGATTCTGAACTTTGCATGTAAGTGCTTCATTGCATTTTGCTTCGATTTGATGGCATTGTCACTGCGTATGAAGGCACCGAAGAGAAGCAGAAATGTAAAGGTACAAGAGGTAGATACAATTAAATGACTTCTGCAGTCTGAGTGGGCAAAGACTTGTACAAATGCTCTCAAGTAGAAAATACTTTTGACAGAGAAATTAAATACAGAAACATCCCCCCCCCCCCTTCATTAAGAGACCTGTTAGAACACTTTGATTTGAGACTCTTCTGCTGGCAGCTATTATAGATGAAACCTCATTAGGAGCATCATTAAACACTCTGGAGTTTTTTGCCTTCCTCTGCTGCAGTAGAGACAGGCCTTGCTGGAGAGAGGGCATGAGACTAGATGAATCAACAGTTTGCCTTTGGTTTTAGGGGGGTGCCTACATTGCAGTCACCTTCACGTTAATCTCTTGAGGACACAGGAGATGCTCACTCCCATATTTGTAAAACAGGGTGTCTAAGAAGTGTGTCTATGTGTTCTATTTATTTCAGTGTTCTGGTGACATTTCACTTATAAAATAATCTCCCTTCTGAGCTCTGCTTTTGCTGGTTTAATTCCATAAAGAATTATTATTATTATGTATGAGCAGGTTCATCTTTGAGGAGTTCTGTGCATTACTCTGGGCCAAGTCCTTGATGAAGGTGGAATTCACTTCTGTGAAGAAAACCTGGAAGCAGATACCAGAGTTTATCAGCTTGATGTAGACCTTACATGGTACACAACCAAAGGCTAGCTCTTTGCCTCTGGCTCAACTGCGCTTTAGGCCCTGAAGTCAAAAATGCAAATTGAAAGCTGCTTTGAGAGACAAGTTTGGGGAATGTTCCACCTGACTGGGGATCAATTAAAAGTTAAATAATATCTTTTGATTTGTTAAAAATGAGCTTGTTAGGCAGCACTGGCTACTTCATCACAAGAAACAACAGAGTATTTGCTTTAGGTGCTGCCTAAAATGGACATGAAACTATTTGATCTAATTGGAACCATTTGATAGGAGCTATATTAATTTTTAACACAGGCAGGAGGTTCTATCAGTATGGCTGAAGAATGTTATCAAGAGAGCTTTGTGATGGTTAGGTGGAGATCTCTGCCACTTATTACTACGTGTGGCAATGCCAGTAGTAAATCTTAATATTCTTCTTCTTCCATCAGAATAGAGTTCCAGTTTCTCAGTCTGCAAGAGTGGAGGTAGAAAAACTAATGAATGTAGATTACTATGAATCCTGCACCAAATACACAGAGCTCAGTCCTTCTCTAATAAGTTGAATTAATTCTAACACGTAGGAAAATTATACAATATGTTTACATTTTGTAAGTGCATCTGATTTTAAGCTACACTTAGGTACTGACTCTAAGCATTTTTTAGTAGGAGCCAGTGTGTGCTATAAAGCTTTAATAGGATGTAAAATGCTTCATTAAGCATATCTAACATGTCTAAACCAAAATGCAGGCTAAAGATGTGCTACTTTGGATGTTATTATAATTTCCCCAAGCATCATATGTATAATTACAATCCCAAATGATTAATTTCCACACTTAAATGTAAGCAGAAAATGAAGAACAATTTGACTTCAGAATATAAATATAGTGCAGTGCTTGGGAATAATTAAGATTCTGATGTCCTCATGTACTTTCTTGCAGATGTTTGGAGTCCTGTTAACTTCAGGAGGGTCCATGTGGGAGAACAGGCCTACTCAGGCAGAATGCAGAGGTGCTGTTACTCAGCCCCTGCCAAGAGTGCTGGTGTTCAGAGCTTAGGGAGTGCCTGTGTCACTCTTTTGCACTTCTTTGGGGGTAAGGAGTTTTTAAAAAGCCTTTGTTTCGAGATTTGATGGTTTTCAGGCACAAGGCCAGCCAAGCACCCCTGACAAAACTCATGTTTTATAGAGATTATTTTCCAACCTTTTTGCCATTTTCCTTTCTCATTGCTGGAGGGAAGTGAGTAAATGACAACACTGCCTTATATGTCATAAAGTGAGCACACATAATGAGTTACTCAGATCCTCAAAGAAATCCCCTGAAAATTGTGGGTTTGGTTTTTTTTTTTTTAGTTTCTTAATGCTTTGGCTCAGTGCTAAGAGGTGCTCGAAGCAGGGACTAATCACTTTCCCTGCACAGGTACGATCTTAAATGTTCCCACCCAGGTTTTTTTGCAATCATTACAAAACTCAGCAGTATCCATTTAAAATGTTTCTCAGATCTTTCCAGTCTTGATGATTATACATCAGGGGCCAGTGCTTGCCACTTCCAATCTGTTGCATATGAGTGTGAGGCTGCTAGGAATGAAAGGAGAAATGGATGGGATTATCAGAAACTCAGAGGAAAACAGCTGTGAGACCAACCCTCTAACACTGATCCGTGAATGTCAAGGAATATACAGAATGGTAAAAGTATGCTTCAATCCCCAGAGCAGTGCTTTCAAACCTCAACATTAGCTCCAATCATCTCAGTAGAAGAAAACTGCTGATATTCTTATTCCGTGACTTCTTCCAACAAGAGAAAGTCTGGTCCTTTTGCTGTCTGAAGACTGATGCAAGACAGAGTACACATACCCACACTTCACACCACACAAATACAGCGATCTGGGTGGTCATACTGCGACCCACGTTGTTTATCTCTGTGTATCTCTTCTCCTTTCTGTTTTTCCCCAACATATTTTTTCCTTAGATGGAATTAATTACGTGCTCCTTTTTCTGTGGTATTTAGTAGTATCTGTGTAGAATTTGTTTAGTATTTAGTACTCAACCTGATGATCAGCTTGAGACCTTTTGAAGCTGCTTAGGAAGCCAGAATGATAACAGATTTTGGCAGTAAAGTGCTGAGATGGGACTTAAATGGACATGCAAAATTTACAGATCCAAAGTAGAGGTGGAGATAAAACTGGATAGAAATTGACTATACAACTCACATTTATTTCTTTATTAAAGTCTATATAATGGTCAGTTGTACAAATAGAGGCAAACTTGGAGAAGAGGTAACAACTGAGCCATACAAGAAAGTTAGTAGGAGTAAATAAACATGGTGAAGAACTTTGAGATACATGGTCTTGGTTCCTAGAATTATAACTAAGACTTCTACTTAACAAAGGTACAACCTGACTTTTACTCTTTGCATGTGTGAATATTCTTGTGTACTTAAACTTCCTGATAAGCAAGCTGTTACTTTTCACAAAGTTGAAATTTTCTTTAGGAGAATTTTACCCCAAGGAGTCCTGTTTGCATTTCTGAGGGAGAAGTGTACTCCTTGCACAGGGGAAATCATCAGAATGTCTATCCCCTCCTCTATTAGCTAACTCAGGAGGTCTCCTCTGGATCCCTCCTGGCTCTAGGAGTGGTTGCCTCAGGCAGAGTCTAGTCCTCTGTCTAGACAGGAATGCAAGTGATTTTGGTTGAGCTGATCAGCACAACAATGTTGGCTCTGAACATTGTACAAAAATGGGAAAAAAGTAGTTTCCTCTCATAAAGGTGATGACAGTCAGGAGGGTGGAAATAATTTCTTGTCCACTTTATTATTTTGTGGCAATTCTGAGAGAAAATAAGTAATCTGGGATAATGAGAAGTTTTGTACATATTAAATCAATTACCCACAGATTATTTAAAAATAAACCAAGTTTCAGTTTGCAATGCATTTGTTAGTTTAAATAAAAGTTGAGCTATGAACAAAGGAGAAGGTTCAGCAGTAACCCTTTGGAGCCAGTGACAAAGGTGAAGAAGGAAGGCTTCACTGGAAGGCTGAGGAGCATGACCTACAGGTCACCTGGCAGGTACAGCTTCACATTTCTTCGCTGAGCTGGGATAACTTCCTGCAGCAAAATGGGAAATTTAGTACTGCAGAAACATTTGGTTGAAATATCATCCTCAGATAATAATCTAACATCCTTCTAATAGCCAACACCCAACAAACAGCAAATGCTGTATCATTGATACAATTGCATCATCTTCAGGATGAAAAGATAAGAGCACTCTACCCCAGGCTACCTGGTTGCTCATGGGGAAGTGGTTTCCTTAGAGAAGTGAGTCTAACTCTGTCACATAAAACATGGGTTTGAATCCAGATTCCCCACATCTGACATGAGGGCTCACCTGTAATGTGCACTGATAGGTTTGTGCGTGGCACCCAAGCTCACTTGGGAACCTCATTGCCCAGAAGCCAGTAAATGTGGCAGAATACATTTAGACATTTGTCATTTCCCTTTTCACACCCAGTTTCTGCTCTTTGGTTCCAGCCCCTTCTCCTGCTTTTCCTCCAGCAAGGGTAACCCAATAGATCCCCCCAAACTGGTACGTCATTTAAGCTGTTGAAGACTTGCATTACTGGCTGCCAAATCCTTCTGTACTTGTTCTGTGAATGGGAATAGATGCTGCTTTATACTTCCCTGACATAACTGAAGTGTTTGTTCTGTCTTCATTCTTTCATTGTTCCTGTTCTGAATATACCCTCCTCAAATATATCTCAGATGCATTTCTGAATTTCCTTTGGTAGAATTGAATTCTTTCAGGCTACTTCTAATTTAATACTCATTCAGAGGTTTAATTTTACTAAAATACAATTGCTTCTTACCTTTTAACAGTGTTATTGACATTCCAGCTGAGTATTGCACTCACTGTTACACTATTCTCCCCAGCTTTGACTGTATTTATCACATCTGCTTTATTTCTAGTCACTGTATCCACATTACCTTTTTCCTGTACAGGAAGCAATTCTGCACTACTTTGATAATCATGCTTCCTTCCTATTTTTTCCCACTAATATTTTGCAAGGACATGTCTAGGCAACTGAACTCCTAACATGATCATTACATCAAGTTTGATACAGACTTCCTTCATCTGTAAAAACCGTTTCCTGATTTGCTTTCTCATTCTCTTCTGAAGGTCTCTGGCAAGATCCAAGGACTAACTTTTTCCATATCTCATTCTTCAGTTTACTTCAAACAGTCCCTGTTGTGTCAGCCAAAATCCTAGTGTCATTTATTTCTGTTTCTTTAGTATTTTCACTATAGGCAAATTGCTCCCTCCCTCATTACTTTTGTTTTACCTCATCCGTCTGCAAATTTTATACGTCGGTAATTTTATCTCCCAGTTGATGGCTTGATTTAACCAAGTCTTTATCATTCCAATGTAATCATAATTTTTCCTCAACATATGTTTCTAATACAACAATCTTGTTGCATATGTTTCTAGCATTTGTAAAACACATTTCTCCTGTTCTTTGTCCTTTCCATTCACGTTTTAAAAAATGTATGGTAAGAAAAGGTTTCCACCCCGACTTCATTTACAAACTCAACACCTCTTTCTGTAACCATTGCAGTCCGTATCTATTTTGTCTATATGAACTCTGGCTCTTGAGACAAAAAAGGAAATTAAGACTCTTTCAGTGACTCTTTTCATCCCAGTCTAAAATTGTTTCTGCAAAATCAATCCCTTTTGATCCTAGGAGGTTGTTAACCCTTCTCTTTAGGTAAGAGACCTTACAGTATTTATCCTCTGCATGGAAAATTTCAGCCTGGTATGTCTGTTGTTAGTCTACAAGATCAATCTGTTGTCTTCTTGATTCAAAGTTTGTCCTGGAAAGAACATTTAAATGGTAGACCCACATGACATATTCTCTCCCGATCAAGCAGTCACCCATTCTGTCAATCCTCTCTGGGGGCTGCAGCCTGCACTGAAATTGCCTGGCTGGAAATTAGAATATTTAATTATTTGTCTGGGTTTCATATATTGCAGGTACCTCTTTTTCATCATCTTTCATTGTTTTTCCTCTCTGACAGAACTAGGATGATACAGAAGGCTTGGATGCTTGTCAATCAAAGATCAATCTGATTTTGGAAATGGAAAAGGACAAAAATCACTTATCTGTTAATGGCAGAGAGCGGCTGTCTAGCTGTCCTGCAGCTGCCCATGGAAAGTAAGTCTGGGCTCAGAGAACTGGAATAATTACAAGCTGTCGCTCTTCTGGTTGAACCCATCTAATCATCACTCCAGCTGCTTCTGCCTAAGCACAGGACAGCACCTTAACTGTCCAAATGGCTGATTAGATTACAGATTTTCCACTTTTCCCAGCAGAAAGGCACACTGCACCTCCCAGTCAAAAATATACCAGTTTTCTACTTGAACAAGTAGATTCTGTGTAACTCAGCAGATTCACCACTTCGCTCCTCCTCTCACTTTTATTTTCTATGTTCTGTGGTCAGCTGTTGCCTTATGTTACAACTATTGCCTCACACTTCTTTTGACATACTTACCTATCAGCCACGTCTATATTTGCACACTCTCCTTCTCCCCTCTAGCTAACCCGAGGCATATTTCATTGCAGTTCTCATAGCTGCATTAGCCGTTAGGATTCTGCTAGCTGCACTCTGATGATGATTAACCTGGTGTAGAGGGCATGAAAAACTGCAATGTCTTTTCACTCTTCCTGTCAGTAAAACACCTGCTTCTAAGCCTTCCACTAAGAGGAGGAAGAAAAAAAAAAAGAAAGAAATAAAAATCGAACATATTCTATTACAGTAAAATTGCAGAGTGCAGAGAGATTGATTTAGGCAGTATGTGTTTATTCAGATTGGAATATGCTTTTGAAGTCTGAGGATCAGGGCCACGTACTTCAAAGAGCTGTAAGGATTTGTGGGATGGATTGTAAGTCTGAGAGTGCCATGTGAACCAGGCACTGTGGACCCAGACCCAGGAATCTGGATGTATTTGGTGCAGAAACGAGCACATGAAACACAAATAACATTGGCCCTTGTCTGTAGGAGATGGACCTCTAATGAATAGACATAGCCAGATTTTTCTATATCATGTGGTGGAGAGCATGAGAAGGGGTTGCATTGCTTCTCAGTCCAGAAGTCTCTGATAAATAGGATGGACCCTGCTAACTCTTGTGTAATATATTTGCTACTTGGAGAACTCCATTCTGAGGTGAGATTTGCCTTCCTCAGAACTAAGTGGAACCTAATTATACACAGGCTGAAATAAGAACAAGTTAAGAAAGTGAAGAAACTATGTCCAGATCAGCAGAACAATGAAGAAAAAAATCATCATGATGTGAAGAGAGTGAGAAATGTATCACAGCATGAGGGAGAGGGTAAGGCAGAATGCAAGTGAATGCACGTAGAAGAATGAACAAAACAAACATATACAAAACTGTATACCCTTCAGAAAAGAACCTCCAGGATAATAGTCTGATAGATTTTCCTTTACATGATCAAAGCAGAGAACTGGAAGTAAACTGATATTTTTAAGTGTGTGTTTATTTTTATTATATCAGATGACTACCACTTGTATGCGTGAGATGTTATATGCACCCTGTTAAACTTGATATAAGCTGATTAAGGAGCCACGTGATCTCATCTCATCTCGTCTCACTCAAAAGCTAAGTGATCTTGAACATGACATGATCACATGCTTGGCTAAAATCTCCTGTCATCCCATTGAACTAAATGGAGACAACGGGAGCTTAGCACCTTCTATAAGAGTTGTGGGCTGTTAACAGGATCAAGGAAAGAATATGCAGGAGGTGAATCAGGAATGAGGTGTTGCCACGAACCAGGGAAATAGTAATGTCTGTCATTCTCATTCTGTACACAGGTTTTCAATAAACTTGTACAAATCAAGATGGCAATTTGAGGCAAAAATGGACTTAAGGTCTAATTAGATGGCTATGTATGACCATCAGTTAGACCTGCACAAATTTGCCTGTGGGGAGAGGTTAGCCAGTAATGCCCTGACTTAATGATAACTCTCAAACTCACTTTGGATTATTCAAGTGCTCTGCAAACACTGGCATAGGCATTTAGAACAAATACAGCTTTTCTTCAAAGTTTAGTTAATATTCCATATAGGCTGCTTGCCATCATGACTAATGTACTGCAACCTCGCTGTTCTGATTTAAACATCATGAAAATGTACATCTGCACTGGATTTTTCCTTTCCTTTGTTTCTAAAATGCTGAGTTCTGCTAAAAAAAAATTGGATGGAAATCAAATATGAGAAGTTTAGCCAACTTTAGTGAAATGATATCAAAGTTATATTATCCTTTAATGAAACAAGTATAGAGGGCTGATTGATTTATAGAGCAATTTTTTGCACCATTACCTAACTTGATTGTGTACAAATAGTTTTCTGTATTCACAACCATCGTGCCTCTGCATTTCTTTTAGTATGTACATTTCAAAAGCTGATGTCTTTTTATACAGGACTGAAGGATCTGAAGGTTTTCAGCTGAACAGCGTTGATGTCATGTGAAGCTATTTATTGAACTTTTATACATTTTAACACTTTTCTGTAAAGACGACAGACATAAAGTTTCCTTTTTCCTGCTGTGATTAATATCTCTGTGGAACAGAGGGAAACTTCAATGTCTAGCCTAAGTATGCTGTTGCACAGCTGGGATATGACTCTTACCAGCAAAAGTGTTATGTCTTCTAAACAGACCTAACATTCAGCCCTAACATTCAGCTAAACTCCATCCATAAACACCGTAAAACGCAACTTCAAGAAGTCATTGTTTTAAATGGCATTTCACTTGGCTCCTCCTGATTCCTTCACCCCTGCTTTTAGGCCTAGATCATGCGAAGAAATGCTGATTTTCACAGGGATTCAGAGAAAAGCAGGGCTTTTCCTGCTGAATTATGACTGGGGGACTGCCACGTTCAGATTCTCGGGCAGTACCTGCAAAATATGTTTGTCTGGCTCCTGACTCAGATCCCTGAGTCTAGATTCATACCAGCAACACCTGGCGTTCTGCTTTCTCTGCAACCACCTCTGGCAAGTTGGATGAAGGTACAAAAGGAAAGTCACGGTCTTGTTCTTCACATAGAAGAAATCCCTGCTCAGGAGGGTCTGAACAATGGCAAACTCTGCGACTGGACCTTCTCTTTCTTCCATTACTCAGGTGACCAGCAAGCATTTTATTGACATGTCACTTAAACATTAGTACCATCAGTACAAGAAAATAAATTAAAAAAAAAGGCCCCTCAAGGGTCAGAACCCATGGATTTGCAGATTAGTTACCTCCATCTCAACAGACAGAACCTTTAGGTGCTCAAAGGTTTCAATACTGTTTTGGATACATAGTGGATCCTCTGTTCTTGGGAGCATAGTAACATAATGCAAAGAAGCTTTTTTGAGGGATAAAATCCTGTGTGCTGGTCTGCATGACTGAATATAAAATTTCTGCTCTGAAGAAATGATTTTCAAACCATTTAATTATGACACATCCTGTGATTTAGGTGGAGGCTTTCTAATGCAGGCAGATGTTTGAAATAATGGATTTTCCTGTATTTTTCCATTATCTGTATTCCAAGAAATCTGTTTTGGAAAAGGAACCCCCTACACTGGCTGATTTCCTCTCTGTGGGACCTGAGTGTAACTGATACCATACTCCAGTGCCATGACAGTCACGCTGTTTTCAGCCACGGGGCTTGTATATCTAAGTGAGAGAAGGGAATATTTAAATGAGGGGAAAGGAGACTATGTTCACATAAATATTTAAATATAATAGGCCAAATTAATTTCTGCTATAATTACATGGATATTACAGTGGTTACCTCTATAATTCAGAAGTTAATCTGATAAGTACTAGTCTCAGTAGGAATTATCCAGTGTTAGAAAATGCTGAAGTAAATATGATCTGGTTTGCATATTAAAATACAGTGAAGTAGCTGTTTCTGCTCTGAAACCTTAGACCAGTTTAGACACAGAGAAATGTGGATGGTAAGCATGGCAAAGCTGGAACACTAGGTGCAAATGAGAGAGTAAATCAGCACATCTGCTGATCCAGGCATGTCACCTGCACAGTGTATTTCCCCTTCGCAAGTTCCTTTTGACACAAGTGACTCTGTAATGGGAGCTGTCTTCCTGCTTCCGGATGCTCGGGGATTGTCCTCCCAGTCTTTCCCATTTTTTAAGCCAATTCAGAGCCTCACAGGAGTACAGCATTTGTGCTGTTCAATGTTAAAAACTAAACACACGAAGCAACAACTCTGACACAACCACCAGCAACAAGCTCACAGAAAGCAGTCTGAAGCCCCCTGTCTTCTCCACAGGAGAGAAGCTGGAACACTTGTGTATTTTGTCCCACAAGGATGGAGATACCTGACTGTGCATGGCACAAAACCTGCTGGCCAAGGGCTCTTTCAAAACCATCTTAATACTTTATCTGACACCTTTCAAATAAAAATAAAATGAAATAAAAGATGCTGACAGTTTTCCACCGAGGAAACGCCAAGATTAGTATGACAAGATCTGCAGAGGTGTAAGTCTCTCAGATAACACACCTGGCAACAGGAACAACCAGGAAGATTTTCCTAGAGCGATGTTTTGAAGAGTTTCCAGGGACAAGAGTTTGCTATGAATGATTATCAGCGACCAAATCTCTTGCCATCTGAAAATGATCCAGCCATTTCCAAGCATATCTTCCCATTGCCTTGAAGTGAGGCCTCTCAATTCCCCCCAAAAGGGTCCTCAGTGCAGCTGTTTTGCCAAACAAATCCTCTTCGGTTGGACCGGACTCCTTCTTAATGTAGAATCAGTCAAAGACACCAGGCCACATTTCAGATGCTCTGGAGCCTCCAAGCAGCTACTTGCCAGACCCTCACAGTATCAGCACTGAGGCTGAGGGTCAGGGGAGTCTTTGGGGTTGAAGTGTTAATAGTGTGGTGGTAATGAACCTGGAGACTTATCAGGAAGTATCTGCCTCACTTGAGTGCAACAAAGGAACGTAGTCCCCAGAGGCAAAATGGTATTTGGGGACCAAGAGCCAGATCAGGAGCTGGAAGACAGAGAAAGATTGGAAACTAGTGTGGAAACCTTGGAAAGACAGCATGGTTTTCAAGTGCTCACATGTTACCAGAGCATTCTCTTCATAAAATAGCAAGGTAGGAACATGTTGCAGCTTTAAGGAGAAGATGAGTGGAAACATCAGGGAATATAAATTGAGCCAGGCAGCTTTAGGAAATCTATGTAATAAAAATTGCCATAATCAATCTTGGAAGAAATAAAGATCTCACAACAGGATCTCTGCACTGGTAGTATCAGGTTCTAAATAAGGATATGACTCCAGGGATTTAACAAGCGGATGCACTGTATATTGTCTTAGAAACAAAGCAGATGCAGAACTGACAGATCTCAAAATAATAAGTGTTAATAAATGTGAGGAAGAGCTTGTCAGTAGGAATTCTGAGGAGACGTGATTAAAATATCTTATTTTCCAAAATGCAACAGCTCTAAGTTGTCATTACAGAGTATGAGAAGACAATGTCAAAAGATGCTTGTTTATGCTTTTCTCTGGGTGTTGAAACCAGCGTAAAATTTTGAAAGGACGATAATGATCTCAGAGCCAGACCTCAGATGTCAGTATATAGGTGGATAATGCCTAAAAAGCGTTTACTGAAATATCAGTAAGCAGCATCAAATTTATAAGAATCTAGATGTTTTCATTTTCTCTCATGTACATATGGGTTTTAATTCCTGTTGGGTCTTCCATATCATTGCTACTGTCTGCAGGAGCAGGGCAGGTTAGACAACAGATACTAAATGAAGGGTTTATTATGTCAGGTAGGAAAATAAATTTTTGGTCTTCAAGTTTTTGCAAGCTTTATTGTTCCAAAATTCCCTTCTTTCTGCTGAGGAACCACAAAACCTTTCAAGCCATTGGGGTTGAAATGGGGCCTCGTGTGTCATGACACACCCATGGCAGGTTAAGGTGATTCTCTGATGTTCATGTCCACATCATATTCCTTGTTTCTCACAGTGCTTTCTAAGAGCAAAAAACTTTGTTTACCTCCTCTGTCCTAGCATTTTCTCTTGGCTGTATCAAACACAATAGTTTAGACAGTAAATTCTAGCTACTTTTCTTTCAGATGTATATATTATTTCAAAGGCATTCTTTAAGATTGTCTTGGTTTGAGTGAGAACAGAACTAATTCTGTTCAGTGATTTTACTTTTCAGTTCAGTACTTCTAACTAACTGC